>JAVXUP010000999.1:0-302050 GCA_033070095.1 Escallonia herrerae | reverse complement strand
TTGATACTTGCATTAATGAAAATCCCTCCACTTCCTTCCTCTCTTTACAAGAACTTGTTAGCGATTTTTGTTCTTTTTCTCTCTTTTGGCAATTAAAATAGTATTTTGGTCTTTCTAGCAACCCAAAGAAATATAAGCAGGAAGTATTGGATCAAAGTTAAGAAGGAAACATTACTCAGATTCTTGGTAAAAATAATTGGAACTCAGACATAATAGATTACATTGCAAAATATAATTGGAAGACACAGTAAGAGAAGGAACTGTAGATGTACCATGCTGGACATGTATTGGGGGATTTATATTTTAAAACAAATGGGAGGAGAACCCGGAGTACTGATGATGAGAATAACCACCATATCTGATATGCTCCGCATCAAGTTGAACACTATACTTGAGTCAAATGTACAGCAGTTATATATAGCCAAAAGATCACATCAATAAGTTCCCATGGAACTAATCCGCTCTATACCATAGGTTTCAAGCAAGAAGCGATCATCTTTCACATGGAAAGGCTAACAAAAAGCAGTCCAAACATCAGAGATCATTGGTAAAAGCAACAGGCAAACAGGCTAAACTCTTTACAGATATCAAAGAGCTGAACAAAGATGGAAATTGTACATAAAAATCAATCAACGGTGTCCGATATCTGGACCGAAACAATAAATGGAATCTAGGAGAAAAATCCGTCCAATATCTGAACCCAAACATGGAAAACAGAGTCATGTACTAAAATTTTCCATTAGAAGAACCTTAAGATAGCAAAATTTATGAAAAAAACATACGCAATGGTAAGGTCATGAAAAATCCATCTTTACCTTGGATAAACTATTAGGAGGTATCCGAAGAAGGCAATCCTCCAATGCTTTTACATACACCGCAAGGTCCCCAGAGCAGCTGTGTTAAGGACAAAGTTTGGACCACATTATTGGCAATGCACCATAATGCAAAAAGCATAAGGAGATCTGTAGACACAAAATAGAATAAACGACAACAGAAAATTGTAGCTGGAAGCCTACCATAATCTTGCAACTCCAGTAGAACAACCATCTCTAGCTGGTTTTATACAGAGTGTTTTACACTGAAGCTTTGAAGTTACGTCATCCCAGATATCTAGTATGGGCATATTCAGAAGGTCATCTTTTCTCCTAACATCCTTGTTTATAGTAAGGACTCCAAAGTTCGAAAGCTGCTCATTTACACAGTGAAGCACTATTTTAGAGATTACATGAGACAAGAAAATATAGACAAGCACTACTTCAAAAGTCAGTAGGCCTATGCAAACTTCTTCCAGGTTATATTGTCAGGATATATATATAGGATAGCTCTGAAATAGAACAGTAATCAAATCATTTTCAGATGAATACAGAAACAGCAATAATCACTGGCTGTCTAAGTGTTTAACCTTCCACTATGTCTCATTGTTTATTGACAATCCTGTTTTTAATTGTCATCAATGGAATACTTGAACCTTTCATGATAAATGCACAAATTCATATTTGCTTAGGCAGGTTAAAGAATGAAGGAAACTTCTTGCTTTAATTTTTTATCATGATAAGCCGTATTGTGGAATGAAACAAATTGAAACTGTAACGAAAAGTATAGTAAAGTTATTACTTGTCTTGATATTTTACGAGCTCTACACTAGATACATATTTGGTTGAGCTCGTACCTTCACCAATCTAAGGTGCAATTCAAGGTCAACTGAAGGCCTTACAAAAAATAGACGACTGTCGACTCCTAACCATTTTACAGAACAACCCTAGTCAAGTAAAGTGAGTATGGATATGATACTAAAAAGGGATGTTGAAGGTGCACGCCATCAAGATAGCAACTTCAGAGTCCTTTCTTAAAGTGTTTACACAGGTCTACTTGATGCTATGTCTTTTGCTTACAAAATTCAAGTATTACATAGAACATATATCAGAAGCTAAAACAGATAGCTTAGCTGATATAATTAAAGGGATGCCGTAAGTACTGTATTATGAGTCACGACAAACGGAAAAAATCAGCAAAGCCCCTTTCATCTACAGGAGAATTGAGTTTATATTTACCATACATTTTTTAGAGCAAGAGACGTGGCAACTTTGTCCATGCATGTCTTGGAAGCCATAATGCCAGGACCTACAAATCATATGATATACAAGATCAGTCACTTTATTTGTCTGATACAGTGAAAGGTCTTAAAACAAGTGTACGCAAAGAAAAACCTGTATAAGGCACTCCTTCTCCCTCTAGCAAAGACTGAAGTGTACCATCTTCACCAATGCCTCCATGCACTGCGCATGACAAGTGACAATATATCATTCTTGGAACCATAACTCAGTATATGAGTTGCAAGATAATCCAGATCAGATACCATAACATATCAGAGAAGGATTATAGTCAGACATATACTTCTACGAGTAAATTGCAATATTTACCAAGAATTAGACTCCTAAGTATCTTTTGTCGTTATGCCACGCCCACTAAGTTTGACAAGTCAATGCTAGAATATATAGATATTTCTTTGGCTGATAAGAGCCCATTTGGAACATATCAACCTTGACAACCAACCACAATTGATTTCTTAGAAGGATAAAGGTAAAGCCTTGAACTGCAGCTCCGCAACGTGCCATTGCCTCAACTAGAAAGGCCAGCCTAATTGATAAACGTGAGAATCTTGGCAAAGGCTAATAAAGCCTTGAACCTTTTCAATTTTTGCAGGCCTCAAGCAACCGACAGCCGTTTACTATAAGATACTTTTGTGGTACCCACAAGAACGCTGAATAGCTTTCAGCTTGTGGTTACCATTAAAAAGACATTGCACAAAGGTATCAACGTGCTACGCTTAAAAGAAAATTGGTCTCAACACATCAATTGATATTCATCCAACTTAAACCAAACCTAAATTCCATCCAATAATTGCTTCCAACTACAAATGGTGTCAGCAAATTTATCTATTAATACTACTGCTCTAACTTCTGAAAGCATTTAATTCAACCACATAAATATATCTTTAACCAATTTCTTCACTATTTTTAACGTTGTTTATCGAAATACATAAATTCCAGAAGATTTGAGATTGCAAAAGATAATCACACGAAAAAAGTATGACAGTCTATCACCCACAATGACACAAACCTATCAATTATGAGACAATGGAACCAGACTACAACACTACTTCAAGTGATATAACACAATAATATGTTACACTCGCAGAGTTGAATATAATTTCACCTTGTCAACAACAGTATACTGAGAAATGGAGTGGAATCAATGAATTTCAACCATAAGATAAGGCCTAAAGAAGCCGAGTGATAAACAGCGTGGCATGCAAAAATATGCACTAAATATAATACATAATACATAAAAACAAGGAAACTGAACTTTTCATTTACATACCAATAACAACGCTATATTACCTATGTCTGCAACCCTATACACTAAACATAAACCCAAAGGGAAGATGTAACGAAGTGAGATGAATATACAGATAACTTGCAACCAAACACACTTACCTAGAGCATATTGCACTTCTTGCTAGAATAAAAAATATTAAAAATAAATCAAACTGATGATCTAATGGCTTCTTAAGAAATGGTGATGAGTGAAATCTGATTCAGCAGATATTTCTAGTCACCAAAACTGAATACAAATACTGAAACACTGCATACTGTGATAAAATTTTAGGACCTGCGATAAAAACTGTTGCCTGAACTTCCTTGGCTAGCTTTACCCACTGCTCCATCGCAAATTTCATTGGCGGTCCATCAGATATATCAAACCCTGTGAACCAACTTTGTTTCCCCAAACCTTCCATGAGTTCGTTCATCACTTGCTTCCGTAAATGAGATGTCAATGCAGCCCTGGCAGGTTCAATGGCCTCTATGCAAGCAGCAAGAACTTCTTCTGTAGTATGTCTCAGTACAAGAGAGTAACTGCCAGCAAAGGAAGGGGATCATGTTGGACAAAAGGAACAAATAACCAGAACGTAAGGGCAACAACCGACCAATATACAGACGTCATATACATGTCTTAGGCTCACATTAGATGGAACAACTATCTGTACCTTTAGGTGAAGAAATAACAAAATACTGAACATCTAAAAGAAGAAATAATGGTTCCAACAAGATGCTTTTTAAACAATAAACCTTCTCAGCTAGGCCATTGATGGATAGCCTTGAGCTTTGCATATGTGGTAGCAGCCTGTGACTCTATCAAGTGGGTAATTTGCAAACTGGGCAACCAGATGACTATCAACTGGTTATAACTGTTTTCACTTTCCAAGGGTGTATGGTGGAGGCGCTTGAGAAGGTGTACAATCCTTCGACAAAGACCCGATGAGAGGCTTTATTCAAACATCCACAAGAACTGTACGAATATCTATGGAGAATAGCAAGGTAATGAAATTGAGGAATGGGGATATTGAAATTTTAGGATTCCTACTTGTTGGAATGCTAATCACAGCTATTTACTTCGCGAGTAAAACAAGTAACGGCTAACCGAAACACGAAACAGACGAAATAAAAGACTAAAATTGAGAAACTGCCAAACTGTTAATGGAATGATCTGACATCCAAGTATATGCTATTGTGTTTCTCTCTCCGGGATCAGGGCCCAAATGATTGTGTCATAAGAAAGTTATCGCTCATTCTGGGTATGATAAAACTATTACTTACCTCTGGTTTGTAAACAAAAATTTCCACTTTCACAAGTTAATAATAATTCACTAATTTGATCTAATACCCATTGAACATAGTCCGGGAAAGAAACATATAGCATGCCAGACTACTTAAAAGTGCACATTAGATATAATATGAACCTAGGTCACCAAATCCTTCTCGAGTGCCAGCACTCCTGCTCTCAATCCTAGCTCCCGCTCCCTCTTTCTCTTAGTGCTTTCAAGCTTTCATTACCACAATAACTGCCAATTTTGCTGCTCTCAAGCACTTGCTTTTGCTTTTGCTCTCACTCTCACTCGTCAAACTGGTGACTTAGATATCGACTATCATTGTTAGCGGGGCATAGATACTTGTGGATGGATCCCTTGGAGAGCTTTGGGAGCATTTGCTTGGAGAGAAATAGACGGGCTATCGGAGGGGCAGAGGCATTGCTCGATCAGCTGAAGTCCGAATTTTCGCTTTCCAGTTGGGCTAAAGGGTACCCGGAGCTAACACTTGACAGTTGGACAAGGGTATGGGATATATGTCCGACGCATCTCATACTATAATACTATCTTATAGCGTTTCTTCTAATTTCTTTTGCTTGGACATGAGACGAGTTTCAATTAAAACCATATGCGTCACATATAACATCATTTTACCATCGAAATAACTAACAAGTAATAATAGATGTGGACATTTTGCCGTCTCCCCATGTCTTGTGTTTTAAAAATTAGATGAATCCGATATTTGGACACATATCTGACCCGGACACTTGTACCAGAGTCCCTGTAACATAGCTAATGGGGTAACTCCGATTAAGTTTCTCTCAATTGGACTTTTTTGGCTGAGTTGTAGCTCCATAATTGTATGTGCTTGGGTTGTGCTCCCTCTGAGGGAAGGATATATCTCCCATTTGTAGCCAAAGTATGACCAATGTTCGTACAGAGCAGTGACATTTATTGTAGTAATACCAATTGCTAAATTACGAATGTAAACTCTGTACTTACGGTAAGGACCAAACTGTCTTCAAGCTCACATCTGTTTCCTTGTTATCAGAACTTATATTTGATGAACAATCACTTGAAGGAGCAAGCAAACATGGAGTAACTTCAAGCTGCATTGAACCAGGTTTCCAATTAAATGGAGTAAATATCAGAACAAACTTTTAAGAAACAGACAGAAGCATAATTCAATATATCAAATGCAAAGATGCTATCTCATCAAATAGTAAAGTGAAAATTCTAACTTAACTGTACTGCTAAAAGTATTACACACGCGTTCTTAAAAACCGGTAGCATACAAAGATACGTGTCATGGACATGAACTCTTACCTACTTTTTATTTTTCTTGTAATTTTTTGATTGGAATGTGAACTTGAAATCGAAGTCTATGTATTTATGTAGCTATAATATGTATGCTGAAATTTTTCTCTTATGTAGCTCTAGTATAAAAGGTTCACACTCTCATTTTGCAAATTGTTCACCATCAATGTCCATCTTTCTTCTAGAGTTCAGGAAGATGAACAACAAAATGTACAACTATCATTCATAATAAATGAGCTAAACAAAGGAAACATAAGCATCAAGAGTTACCAATGTTAACTTGAGTTTCAGAAAAGAGATTCTTTTAACAAGTGTGAAAATATCCATAGACAGGAATAGAGAATGACAATATTGAGGTTCATTCCAACAACCATCAATAATTACATATTTTACCCAGAACTCCAATAACATGGAATATAAAACATGAGCAAGAAAACGAGAGTAAGACTTTCTACTTCTATCCACCAACATGCAGTGCTCTGACCTTGTAGACTTCCGTAAATGCCGGAAAGTAACTAAGTTAAACAAAACCTGTTTTTGCTATTCATACTTGTGAAGAACTAAAAAGAAAAAAAATTGCGGTGACAAAGTTCAAGACAATAGCAACCCCAAAAAAGAGTTTATAATGGCCAGTATCATGCAATTTGGATATTTATATGAGAAAGAGAGTTCTAAGCATGAGCACTTACATCATCAGATGCCTGCAAATTGAGCCAAACATTAGTTCCACTCATAAGTGATACTTGCCGTTCAGAAGTATCCCCACCAAAAATGACAAAAGCTTTTTTTGGAACACCTTGATGTTTGGTAAATGGTTCAGCATGTTGTGATATTGATCTTCTGCGCTTAGGACTTGATACACTAGTGAACGAAGCAAGACCCGGAAACCGCAAGCAAGCACGTTGGATAATGGTTCGAAGGATATTTGAATGTGAAAATCCAACCTAGCAGAGGAAGAGATCATAAGAATTAGTATGGACAATTAGGCCAGGCCTGGCATAGATAAACTTTCTTGTAGCATTATTACCAGTGAAAGTTCGATCATTAATAAAGATTCCACATGAACACGTTCTTCTTGAGGCATTCTTAGCGTTAGAAAGTTACAAGAAAAGCACTGATATATCACCAATATTGCATATATCAACATACACTTGCAATCTTTCAGAACTAATGCTCTAAAAAAGGAAGAGGACAACAAAAAGTTCCCAAAGTAAGTAAGTCCATACTTGATGTCATTTTCTGTTGACTGGTGAAATAAATACAGGCCTGTGAAAGCCTAAAACAAGGATAGACCGCATCAAAGTTAGATATTTTCTGGGTTGAAAGAGAATTTCCATTATACTTAATAGCATTAGCATCTTTATTATGACATTCCATGAACCTCTGCCACAGGTTAGATTCAGCTATTGAGCCAGTGGAAAAAATTTCTTGATTGATGAACATGAAAATTTTCTAGTCCATGCGTCCTATCTTGTACCAATTATGTTCTTAAGCCCTTTCATGGGTTTCTCTATGGTCTTATTGGTCCAAGGAATCAAAGGTGGTTCCAAGTTATTGGTGTTCAGTTCTAGTTGGATTAGAAGGAGCCTGGCACTTTTTAATTCTTCAACTCAGTTGATGTCAAGCACAAAGGAACTTGAGCAGAGTGAAGCTTAACATTGGTCATTGGATTTATCTCCCCGTTCTTTTGTCTTCCTCCTTTCCAACACTGTCTTGTTGATTACAGACTCGAAAATACTGACCTGTTCTATACAGTGAAGAACTCCAATGGTAAACTCTGGGGGTTTTAGCCTCTTGCAACCCTGTGGGGGGGGATATTTTTCCCTTTCATTTCATATTATAAAAATCTGGAAGGGAGCTAATAGGGAAGATGTATCATTATAGAATCATTTATATTATGAGTTAGGATAACCAAAACAAATGACATACTCCGATCCAAAGAGTATATGATGTTGGAAGTTTATCAAATTACCCCTTTCCTCATTTGGTTTGGAACTCATAAACATATATAACAGAGCATCCAACTTGAACAGGGACAACTCCAGGTCAAAACAAAAGAGAGTAGGACATTGATTGGCCCTTACAACTTACTGTTAAGTCATTATCATGACAACTCTTTACTCAAGGTATCTATAATTTGAAACAACACAAACTAGGAAGAGAAATTACCTTTGAAGCTTGCTGAAATAGGAAACTGGTCTGCTCCATCCCACTAATCTAAGGAAGGTGAAGCACAAGAAACAAATTATAGAAGATTACAGGAAAACTGTCATTACGTGCATGGAGAAAGTCAAAATATTGTCTTACCAAGTTGATATCCGTGAATAACACTGCTCCCGATTCAGTCCTTCCAAACTTATTCTCTAACGAAGAAAATGTACAAGCCGAAGATGGCAAAAACCAACCATCAATTCTAGCAAAATCACGTAGGCCAAACCGCTGGAAGAGTAAGGATGCTCCTTTACGGATACTGTCAATCACATCCATTGGGAAACGAGGCGGAGTATGATAAGCAACCTGCAAATGGCACATAAACCTTGCAAACATGAAGAGTGCAGCTGAAAAAACACTACACCAGTGAAAGAAGCCTCTGGAGACAACCCACCAAATTGAAGTTTTGAGTACAGAAGCAGACCAGTGCTAGTATGTACTCTTCCCTAAAAATTTCCCTCTCATTTTTCTAATGTCTAAAATGATTGCCCACTAAGAAAAATCAAGCATTACCAACATTTTTCCAAATGCGAAGAAGAAACCTAGTTAGAACTGGTATTCACTGCAATCGTATAGCTATGTGTCCGGTCAAAGCGGACAAGTTTTCAGGCACAGAGGACGTAGATAGTAAGTAAACGCCAATAAATTCCAAGAAAAACAACCAAAAAATGGTTAGATGCAGTTAAGATGCACTTTTGTCATACCTGCTGTGTAGGAAGATACTTTCTTCTATAATTAAATATTGCATCCTTCTCGCTTGCATCAACTATACCATGGGATTGGAGTTCCACCTGATGATTGTGACATCATTTATACACAGAAGATTCAGAAACGGCATGCAAAGACCAAGATATTATGCTAGGCAGACATAATGCAGCTGGAATTTTACTTATAATCCATTACTTGCATAAAATTCATACTATATCAATTGTCACGAAGATTTTATAATTAATCTTTGGCCCAGAAAGGAACCAAACTATAACAAGAGCTAGGTATAAGTATCAGTAAGCATCTGAAATCTGGTATTCATCTAAAATGTTCATTTGGCTACCAGGTTAGATCCTTTAAAAATTAATACCCTACCTACATACCAGCAATGACTAGAGTCAAGTTAATGCAGAGCTCTGACATAATAAATTTAAAGCACAAAAACTACAAGCATCTTTCGGCAATGTTTTTCCATGTTTGTTCAGTTTTACTGCGGCATTTAGTAAGCCAGCCAGGGTACTAGGAGCTTTTTGTGCTACGACCAGTTTAACTGCCTATTACATTATCTAGTGATAAGATGGAGCATCACATCTGATCTCAAGCTAACAAAGCCTTTGCAGCAACATTCCTCGTAAAAAATGGTCATCCTCCCGTCACTTTTCTTTACCATGAACGTTTCAGAGCTCTAAACAGTCCTGGTTTTCCCCTCAGGTTATCTCTATCATCTGTCAGTGTCTATCTCTGTTTAAGCCATCTCAAGGTAATGATTTCTCATCGTATTCTCGATTGGTGCCAATCCCACCTATTTGGGATTATTCTCATTGTCTATCCTTCCTTCTGTGGCAACTCATCCACCAAAAAGTTTAGGTTTTAGCTACATTTAGCAGCCCGGCATTGTAATCATACAGCATAGCGAGGAGCCCTAAAATAATTTCGATACAACTTGATAGGAATATTAAGATCACATAACAATCCAGTTTCCAGGAACACTTTTCCACTTCATCCCTTCTTGTGTTGTAGTCTAAGCGCTCCTATGCTTATAAACACACTGAATACTAGTTAGATATTACCTTGTACTTGGAAGTGTGAGATCCAGGACATACCGGAAGAGAAAACCCAATATACAACGATCTTGTTACGTAAATACTCCAATATGATGTGCATCTCGAGAAGCGAGATAACATTTTTAAGGCTTAATGTATTTACCTCAGTTGGCAGAAGTACGACAGGTTGGCAGTCAAAACCAGAACCCACATCAAGGACAATGGCAGTAAACTCACTCCCTCCTTCAAGAAAAACTTCAACAATAACTTTATCATCAATTCCCTGCCATGAAAAAAGAAGTCGTTAGTTCATAAAATATTTATGGCAGCTAAAAGCATAATCATCCGCAAGATATTATAGTCTGCATTGAGATCTAGTAATTCGAACTTCTAGCCTCCGGGGAATAATCATATGCAAGATACTTCAGCCTGCATTGATATCTAGTACTTTTGAACTTCTAACCTTTAAGAAACTTATGCTTTTGGTTCGAAGTCCGAATCTTGCCGAAGTTCCCATTTCGATCCATTTAGAGAATGGAAATTTGACGTGCTTTGTCTATTTTAATCACTAATACTTATTAAACAAGACTTTTGAGGGGCTTTGCAGGGGGAGTTTTTTCCTTTATATTTGAGGGGCTTGGCAGGAGGAGGGGTGGGGAAGCATGGCTAAGTACCTCTGAAATTATTTCATTAGCTTTACTAAGAGAATCAGTGATGCCGTAGGCGACTGTAACTCCAATGCTTGACCCTGCTCTTGTTGGTTTGACCTGGCATGTAAGAGTGGCATGTCAGCCATTGGACTATCAGTGTTAAAAGACCTTTGAGCACAATACTAACAACAAGCCTTACCACGACTTTTCCAGAAATGGGGTCCAGTTGATTTTTCACGAACCACTCTGATAGACCAGATCGATCCAATTCACTTCCCTAAAAAAAATTTTGGAAGTTTGAATGACAACTTTCAGGAAACAAAATAAAGTTGAGTGCTTCAACAATATTAACTGAACTGAACATTGAAAAATCATTGGAAATTTTTCAAGCACAGTACGAACAAGAAATACTTCAACTAAACTCTCCTTCAGTAAGCAAAGGAGCAGTCTTGTCAAGTGGAGATAATCACACCAGGCATAGCATTGCTTAAGGTTGCCGAATAGCAAATAAAGTAAGTTAACTGTACTGAAACCGAAGTGCACGTGAAGTAGGATAGGGGGATAGGGGAACATAACTCTTGATCGTCCTAAAAGTTCTTAGGCAACACTATGCAGAAAGATCCACCACTTATTTCTTAAGATATAACACCAGCGTACCTTAACCTAAATCCAGAAAACAAAAAAAGAGAGAGAATGGAGTCGCTGTAAGGCTAGGTGTCAATTCTTAAACTTTGGGGATTGGGGGGGGGGGAGGGGGTGAGATTCTGTACAAACAAATATCACTTAACATATCAAACTTTGTATTTTTCTGGACGTGAAACAACCTGATTTTCTAATTGTATAACAGATATGCCGTTACTTGTTTAGACAAAGTTATGCAGGAAATATCTAGATGCATCATGCTATTGTCGAACAAATACTTGCAATGAATCTTTCTTCAAACGCACAAAGAAAAGGAAAAACCAACTGCCAAATTTAACAAGATAAAGCTGAAACTAATCGAGGGGGTTACCTTCAGGGGGAAGCTCGGTACAGTTACGAATCCTTGACTGCTTAGCTCCAAGGAGGCATCATACTGCCATAAAATATTAATAAGGGAAAGCAAAACAAACACCAGCTAATGTCAATCACCATTTGGGCAAAGGAAAAATCTAGCACGTACAAAGGTGAAAGCTTTGTCTTTTCTATCTACCAATGAAGGGAACATAAAATGATTTGCCTTTTTAGGTCAACAAATCGGTGCAGAGGGCGCAGGTTTGTCACATGCCTCAAACATCTATCTGAATAGGCTTCAACGAGCCAAGCTTATTTTCATATCATTATAATTAGTTGTTCAGTAGTTTTTAACACTATGTCTAAGGGAAAAATGATTCTTTCTTCAATTTATTCAGACAGAAAAGCCCCTAAATCCTTTCCCGCATGTCCATCTTTAAGGTTCCAACTACATTAGAGTCTTAGAGAACAAGAATGTACCCCTGAACTCAAAAGGACAGTCCACAAATCTAGGAATGGCTTGCTAAGAAACTTTTCAAAAGCACCAATCCAGGAGGAGACCTTAGGGAAGTTACAGATCGACTTTTCAAAGTGGATATGGGGATAAATATTTGGACATGAAGAGTGTGGCTTTGCTGGCATGGGAACACACGCCGTCAAGTCTACATGCAAGATCTTTCCTCCACAACACAAATATGGTTTATATAATAAAAGATAAAAATGAGAAGAGTACCTTGTCGAAGGCTACACGACACTCACTTGACCGCGTGCCAACAAAAGGTATATTGAATTTCTCCAATAGCTCCTGAAAAGTCCATGTAATGCAGAAACAATTGTGGAAAATATTATCACCTTCTAGGCGTCAACTATTTTAGCATTTAGGAATTTTACAAGTTTTCACCTGAATGCCACCATCTTCACCAAAACGACCATGTATAACAGGGAAAACTATGTCCACAGAAGCAGCAAGGTGTTCTGCAAAGTCAGACAGAGACCGGAAACCTTGGGCAAGGCTGCCAAGAAAATGAGCTAGCCATCCTTAAAACTTCATTCAACAAATAGCAGAGTGGCTGGCATAATTCCACAGCTTACCTTTCAAGTTTGAAATCAAAATCTGCAGGAGTGTTTGAGTATACCTATATGCGAGTTTTAAGAAGAAAAATCAGAAGACTTCTATCTAATATGTTTACATTTCCTAATCGGCACTGTATTATGTTCAACTCATAAACATGAGCAGTTAGAGAACTAGACGACTAGAACAGTATTTTGTGTAACCAAAATAGAAGAACATCAAGGGAATCGACTTAGGAATAATTCTTCGAACATTGAAGACTGCTTCTTAGACATCTCCACCAGGAAACAATTCAAAAGCTAAAACTTACGGCATTCTTGTTGCAGCAGATAAATGAAGACCACACATAGGCATGGAAGGAATTTTAACCCAAACTATAAACCAACGAGATGGTTTTAGGAAAGAAATTGGATTTGAACTCGTTGTCAAAAGACTAGACTTTTGGCAAAGATGGAATACAATGAATCTTTGAAACATTTCCCCTGCATGATTGATGAGCTTTAGCAAATCGTCAGATGGACAACTGGTTATGCAAATGAAGCAAGAGCTGGACCACAAAATTCTATCTAGAATTTGACATCAAGGTATTAAGTCAAGAACTTGGACAAAAGAACATAGTAGATTCTCAAGGAATAACTACAGCTAATCCTAGGAGTAAACGCATACTTTGTACTCTTTAAAGTATACCTACTAAGTACATTGTGAAATTTTCCCCAGCCACGAAGGCCTCCAGGGTTGTGACCCAGCATGTAGCTGTACGGTAAACAAACTCTTCTGTTCATTTGCAGCTTAAGACCAACAAAGTTGGTTCGTCTTCAAACTAGGACATTTGCAGTAAGCAATATAAGACCAATCAAACTGTCTTCAAATCAAAAAGAATTATCGTCATTGATGACCCAAGCATGACTCAAAGTACTGCTAAGCAACTGCATATTTAGTTTACAGTCAGTGTAGTGAATTACCTATTAATGCAGGGCATACTGACCTGGGCAGAAGATATTGCAAATGCGTTGAGATTGGAATCAATGTAGTAGCAGCTTACATGCAAATCATCCCCCTGGTACAAAACAAGCAATCAGGAAGAATCAGTCAACTGCTAATGTATCATGTTTTGATAGATCCAGATGCATGCCCCACTAAAGTGCAACCTACTAGCACCACTTTCTAGTAACAACTACGGCATGAAACGGTTTCCTCGATGTGTTGAACAGAAAAATCTGACAGCATGTTTACGTGGTTAAGTGGTATCTCTAAGTCCGCGGAAAGAGACCACCACCAATTCACTAAAGAAAACGATTACAATTCAACCGAACACCAGAAACAGTTGACTTCACCTGACTCGTCGAACAGTACTTATTTAATCCTTAAACGTTGTTTGAGTTCAGTTCAATGTTGTTTGGATAATTGATTCTATAGCCAAAAAAGATTACAAAGTTACAAATTCGGCCGCGTATTTAGCATGTGTACAAGCACCGAGCTTTGAAATGACGGCATAATACCTGTATATGATCGAGAACTGATCGAGCAGAGTTGAGTGATATCCCGCGCTCGGCAGACGGACCTCCGCAAATCACGCCGACTCTCAGAACTCCGCTTTTCTCGTTCTGATCACCTACGGTATCCGCAACTGCATCCTCCACAACCTCAGTGGCGGCCCGCGGAACACAAACTCCGACTACACAAGGCCGCTGCTTCCTCAACAAGGAAACCTTCGACGAGACATTCAACGGCAGAGAGACGATGCACCGCCGCGCGGAGAGGAGCGTGGGCGGCTCGTGGCGGCCGCGGAGAGAGAGGCGTGGAGTGGACAAGCGAGGGGAGGAAGCCATGAAAGGAAGGGAGAGAGAGGAGTGGTGGCAGGTGAGAAGTGACGGAGTGGTGAAGTGGCCATGGCGATGGGCGTGTGTGTATAAAGATTAAAGACTGGGCTGGGACGGCTGACGACTGTTGCCTTTTTTTTTAGCGGGGGAAGTGCGTCTCTTTCGTCACTGTCCGCTGGTGTTGTCTTTTTGTTTGATTTGTTTTCTTCGTAATTATTCTTTTTTAAACACTGTTCCAAAAAATGTTTTATAATTAATTACTTGCAAACTCAAATTTGTTGCCTTGAGAGAGTTTTTTGTTTTGTTTCAACAAACTATTCAAGGTCCTACCTCTTATCAAGATAAAGTATTTTGATTTATTTGAATCTATAGACTTAATACAGTTCGTGTCCTCAATATCACGTTATTTTTGAATTAAAATAATAATAATACTCGTTATAAGAATAATGAAATAATAGTAAAAAGTTCATCTGTTACCAAAGACAAAAATGCATATTTATCAAAGATATGAAATTAATCAAAATGCACCTAATGACCATGAACTAATTGAAATTGTTATTGTCTTATTTTCTGCTTTTCGCCATCCAAGTATCTCTAGCAGAATTCTAGGAGGGGAGAACAATTTGTTCTTTCTTTCTTCTCTCTCTCTCTCTCTTGGGTTTTTGTTTTAACTTTTACAACAACCGAAGTTAAAGATGACATTAGCCAGAATTGAGCAAGCTAATGTTATGAAATCTACTTTATTAATATATGATGAGGATAATAGTTTAGCAAACTAGTATTATAAATTCAACCTTATTGATGTATTACGAGAATAATAGTTGAGAAACTTATCTTTAATAAACCGGGACAACCCTTATACAAGAAGGCATCAAGATAAGACCCTCCCACAATCCAGAACCGGGACAACCCTTATACAAGAAGGCATCAAGATAAGACCCTCCCACAATCCAGATCCAGATTGTAAGTAACGGTAGACGACTAAAAAGGATTGTAAACTAATCTTACTAGGGTTGCTGCATCCAAAATCCTTATTCAAAATAAAAACCACGAAATGAGCCAACATAAACAGCCAGAATGTTGGGAGAGACATCTTAGAACTTTGACCAAACATGTAAGAGGGCATTAATTTTTAGTGTTTTGGGAACAAAGGAAGCGACAAACCAAACTTCTTTCTATATGCGGGTGGATAGACGGAACATTGCCATTAATCAAATGGGCACATAATATAATAGAACAGAGGGCACAAAAAGATCATCATTCCCGTCAACACTAGATACAAAGACCATACGGGCACATAGCAGGACAGAGGAAAGGGTTTATCATAGTCTAATCAACTAATCGCACAAAGAATTCAATTATCTGACTTGAACTTGTATAAGAAAAAAGGGAAGAAAACTCCTCAGCCATTGCATATTTGTGTGTAATTGATCTCAGTAATACGTAATTCAGTCTCCCTGAAATTACACCAAAATACCAATAGTTTCATTATTAAATCAAATAGGAGAAAAGAGGTGCAATCTGTGGAAATAATGTTTCACAAAGGTATCTAATTACAGATATACTGTAGCACACAGTATCAGGTCAGGTCCTCCTCCAGTTCTTTAGCCTTCAAAGCATCCTTCACTCTCAAGAGGAGTGTTGTTCTCAGAGCATCCTGCAAGAAAGAATAATCAAATTCAAATACGCTTGAACAGATAAACTGACATTCAACTGCAATACATTCAAGAACAATAAACTCTTGAGTGAAATAGTAATAATTAATAGCCAATCCTTGCCGTAGAGGTAAAGAATTCCCTGCAATTCCTTCAGTAGTCTCGCATATAGATACTACATGAAAGTTGAAATAGCATTTCCCGGCTGCATCACCGCGGGGGGAAGGGGGGATGGAGGGTTGTTTAAGATTAAGGACCGTTGCGTTCCAACACGGCACCTCCAGTGCTTGGGTGGCAACTGTTATCACTGTTCCACACAACCTATAAGAGAACAGGAGGTGGAGTCCCGAAAAAATGTATATGCTGCCAAAGGCAAGGTAGATTCCACTGCAAAAGCTACGTAACGACCTCCATTTAATTGGTGATCTAGATCCAAGAAAAGATTTCAATCTGTGGTGCCATTTACTCTTTCAAATTAATTTTCAGTAAAAATTGGAACTCACAATAAAATAATATTTTCCAGAAATTTCTCGCCACACTTAGACTTTCTGTTTTGTACAGGTTCAATTCCACTTTGGTTCCAAATTGACATGACGTATAGCCTTTTGCTACTAGGATGTAACATGACCCCATGCAACTCTTAGTTAATTTAAAGTCAACCTAAAACAGAACAAGGTGGGCATCATCCCCCATTAACCATTGGCTCTAAAGCACGGACACCTCTCCTAAGTGGAGGTATGGTGTCCTAAACGGACGGACACCCCGACACCCTCCGGACACCGCCCGACACGTGTCGGACACGGCTCATCGTGTCGGAATTTTTTTTATTTTTTTTTTAATTTCCGACACCGTGTCAGACACTTCATCGACAAGTGTCGGAGACGGCGTGGAGCAGTGTCTTACTGTTTGGGGCCAATTTCAACGGATCTGGTGTTGCCGAAGCTAGTTGATGGAGATACCGAAGCCGAAGCCAACGGATCTGGGCTACAGTCGCCGAAGGAAGAGAAGCTAGCCACTGTCGCCGTTGCCCGTCGTCATCGCCGGAGGTCTTGCCATTGTCGCTGGACTCCTCCGCCGCCGTCGCTGACCCACAGGTTGCGGCGGTGCTGGAGCTTCTTTCCGTCATCCCCGTCCTTCTCTTTTTTTCTTTCTCCCTTTTCTTCTCCCGTTTCTGTCCTTCTGTTTTTTTTTCACCCTTTTGTCCTCTGTTTCTGTCCTCTCTTTTTTCTTTTCTCTCTTTTGTCCTCTTGTTTCTGTCCTTTTCCTTTTCTTCCTTTGTCCTCCCATTTCTTTCTTTTCTTTTTTTTTTCTTTTCTCCCTTTGTTGTTGCATTTTCAGTATATTAACTAAACAAATATTAATCAAATAAATTATAACTTATAGTTTTTCATTATTATTTGTTATTTTAAATTGTGAAATATATTTGATATTTATTAAAAATATATATAATATAAAATATATTTAAAAAATAGCGGTGTCCTGCGGTGTCCAAAATCTGATTTTTTGGAAATTACGGTGTCCGGTGTCGGTGTCCGACACAGACACCGTGTCCGTGTCCGTGCTACCTAGACCATTGGTATCATTCACCACATTAAAGCCAGAGAAGTATCCATCAGGAACTGTCCTTGGGAACTATCCTTGGATATTATCTACAAAATGACAGTACTATGATCAACGCTATTAATGACTATTTTTTTAAAAAAATTTGATTGGATCTTACAGGATAAAAATGAACAAATTAATAAAACATCAATTTATTACTTTTTTCGTATCAAAACTGCACGTTTATGGAATGAATTAGCGGCAGCAGTATGATAACTTCAGATTCCAAGCCAATAAGAGCCACTAGAAGAAACATATTTGCGTGGCAGAAATAATTTACCAGATGGCTAATACTATCAAACTCCTTGACAACATTAGTGAACTTAGCAACATCTTCCTCGTCAACTGCAGCAGCCAAATTCTGACATTCAAACAACATGTTCTTACTTAGCCAAAACCATGTAATTACCAGAAAATGATTATAATCGAAGTACATGGAAGATACCATATCAAGTCAATGTGCAAAAGTAAACAATTAACCATCTTGATGTAAGGTTAATCACGTGTCCTAATTTCATAGAGGCCACCACTTACAGCTAGAAATTTGAACTCTTGTGTTCGGGAAAAGGTCGGATCCAAGTCCTGTGTAAGAATTGGGAATTTCATGGGCTTTTGTCCAAATTACAAACTTGTTATTGCACTAAACACAAAAGTCATACCTGATATACACCCAGTGCATTAATTATCGCCACAACATCACCTTTGCATAGCTGGCAAAGTCCAGCATTAAGAAGATGTCCCCTGACTCCATACTTCAGCAAATTATTGTTGAGAGAGTGCCGTGCTATCTCTTCATAAATTGCAATTGCCTGTGGATATCTAAAATTAACGAAGACGTTTCTGTAAGATCAATACATTAAGTGGGTAAAATAGTTTCTTGCAGATAAAATACAATCGGCTCCCACCAATGGATAATCTTGGGAATCTAACACTATCCACTGCTATTACTCATTGGTAAAAAGGACCATAACACCAAGAATACAAAAATATAATTCCAAGGCTGAGAAGAAAAGGCCTCGTTCTGGTCATATAAATTGAAAGCTACAAGTTAGTACCCCTCAACATTGCTATCTAGTATATTTACGATAAGCATATTTCCTTTCTCTTGATGAATTATTCACATACTTATGAGACTGCAAACTGGAGGTTGCTCCATTTTGACTTCGGGGTCACAAGTTAGAAATGCCTACGGGCCTCTTTCTACTTTCAACAAGTAAACACGGGAGAACCTCTTAAATGCAGGTGTCAGCCACTAAGACTCTGGACTGAGGAACGCTCATGCACAAGGCCATGCTGAACCCCTAATTAATTTGCTTCTAATCCTAAGAAACTGAACTCTGGAAATAAATCTTGAACCAGAAAAACAAGAAAGCCCTATGCAGAGTCCAACTCAGAGATTTTCAAGCAGAATTCAATGAAGCAACATATATAGTCTAAGTTGGCGTCACTTACTTTGCTAGCTGAGCAGAATACTGAGCAACTTTCTGCTTGGACTGATTTGCTGAGGTTGTTGCTTCTTCACTATTAAAGAGTTCAGCAGATCGCTCGAAATAATCTATAGCCAGCTCAATGTTTTGTTCCTGCTCATGTATTTCACCAATTTCCTGAATGAAAAGTTTACCAAAGTCAACTGTGTCTCTTTAGACCTTTCTTATACAAATACGTTTACTCCCGATTCTCATGCGTTAATCCAGATACTTAGTAATGGCTATTAGTACTATAATAATGCGTTGGTGTATAGGCAATAGCAATTTAGAGATAAGAAGATAATGCAAAGTAAACTGGGAATGAAATAAGAGGAACAGGCAAATCGCCTGCAAAATAAAGCTAGGATTGATGTACTCAATCACATTATACATGATAAGTAAAACCACTGTTTACGTGATAAGTAAAACCATATCTGCTGCCGCAAAGGGGAGAAAATCCTATGTGCACATTAGACTTTTTCAATAGAATCGCTTGATGCAAGTAACCGCATTACAAATTATACCTTGCAGTATCTTGCAGCCATGTTGAGCTTACCATTGCCCAAGAACATATTCACCGCCTTATCTAGACATTCTATAGCCTCTGTAAGCAAAGCTCAAAACACAAATATAACATTTTAGTTCAGGTAGTAAATTGAACGCAAATGCATGAAGGTAAACCAGCTGCCAAAGCAGACACTGGCTTTTGCCAAAGAAAGATATACAAGGCATAATAGGCAGAAATTCCCTCGGGACAACTTTATGGCAAAAGTCATTGTTCTGGAAGTGGTATTCGCCACGCATAAAGGAACACAGGCTCACGTTTAGCAGAAGTTTTCTTGTAGCAATTGCCAGCATCTCTATACGCACTTGCAGCTTCATACCTCCTATTTGACTACAAATGAAGCTAACAACGTCATGCTTTTCGAACAAAATAGGATTGAATCGTTGATAGCCATAACAACACCCAACTCATTTATCTTGTTATAACAATTAGCCAATTTAATGTTGGCCAAGCCAGCTCTATCCCCTGAGAAACAACATACAGGAATACCATTAGGTCTGGCTTGAGTTTATCTTGCCACGGCAATTACTTTAGGAAGTAGAGCTGAAGCAGTCAATACACGATAACGGTCTTCGCCTTAGCTTTGATCCTTAAACGCATATTGCATAAACATGCAAAGATACTTCTCAACTGTGAACATATTGTCACAATCTTGTTTATAGTATTTGCTACATGGTCAGTTAGCTTACTTCTAATCTTTTCTCATTGTGCTCTTTTTGTTGCTGAAATACATGCGAAAGATCTTACCATACGTTGTACAGAAGACCTAATGATATGGAGATCCTGTTACACTAACACCAGTTGAGCTTATGCTACCGCAAACAACTGCACGAATTGATAACCAGAATTCCTAGACCACGTAACACGGATTAAACAGAGTCGAACATTATTCCAACTAGAAATTACTAGAAACAAACTCAAACATCAACAAATGATCCCAATAGAAACCCCAAGGGATTGACCTGGTGATTGATTGCTCCTTACCTTGACTTTCAAACGTTGGGACCAGCACCCTGAAGAAAAATATTCCTCTCAATGCACCAGGCCGATGTGGGGGTGCACCCTTAAAATAGCTCGGGGAAGGGACTTAGTCTAGGTTGACGCTAAAGCTGGCCCGAGAATACCCCCCTTACCTTCCAACCAAAGAAAAAAGTGATCCTAACAGCTGAATACCGTAAATGTTATACTACCTCTAGTCTATTAGATTCTCCCACACGACGTTTTATGATTTAGTACGATGTGAAGATCAAATCAACCGAATTAACTATCAGTGTGATTATATAAGTATCGTTTAACGAGGCAAGTTAGGGCCAAAACACCAAGCGAAGTCAATATGTATGCCTACAAAATCTCTTTCTAAGAATTCCCAAAAAGTTAAATGGGAGAAAAATTCAATAAAAGGGAGCAAGTAACAGAGAGAACGGAGGGAGATGTTTAGTGGCGATACATGATTTGGCGAGCTTGAAGGAATTAACAGCCTTTTGGTATAACTCGGCGGCTTCGTCGTCATCGGAACCGAAAAGGCCCCCAAATCTGCCTTTTGACTTGTGCTCCGCCTTTCTCTGAAATGCTTCGGCCTTCGCTATTTGATCCGCCATTTCAATGGCAGGGAAAGGCAAGCGTCGAAGTGTCGAAACTCGAATCATGCATTTTTCATCTCTTGTTTCGACAATTAATTTATAGTTTCTTTATTTCGTAACTAATTATTGCCATACAATTTTCATCTGCAAAAGTTGCCAACATCAAACTTTGCAAATTCTAAAATTTAAAAATATAAGAATTCTAAACTTTATGATTCTTTGAAATTCTTTATCTAACTACAACCGAGTGTGTTAATTTAAGAGTGAGAACATAAGCTCTCCATAGTTAATAGGGAGTTGCATTTTGCTGCAAAAAAATTACATGATTGTTGGATAAAATTGTCTTAACTCTTAAGACCATTTGAGGTGCAAATCTATAGCACCATATTATATATAAGGTAGATTAAATTTACATCATGTCAGGCTAAATCCATTTTTTGAAATTGAGCAAGGCATCTGTAAGCCTTTTATAACTCTCAAGTGACGAAAGATGTGAAATTAGCCAAAAGAGGGTGTAGATATATCTCCGCCCTATCTGCATCACAATAGCTTTAACATTTTAATTCTAGAAATTCATGCTTGAGTGAATATACTTTTATCAATTTCTCCGTACATTGGAAAGGTGACCTGATTCTCTACCTAAAAATTTCTAAGACAAAAATTTTATTGTGCGAGTCATAAACCTAAATGGATAACAACATGTCTTCTTTCATACCATAATCAGTACATGGAGGCGCCCGACTCAAATCAGTCTCGTGCATTTAGAAAAGTATTTTTTTTAAAAAAATATTGATTTTAATATTTGAATTTACAAAAGTCGAGGAAGAGAGCAAATTTCATTAACCGCAAGGTCCTTGGAGTATAACAGATATTTAATTAGTTGAAGTTTGATTCGGAGGTATTATGGGCCGGGCTTCTCTCTCCCTCCAATTCCTATTACCACTTGTTCAATTCAGATTGGAGAGGCCACCATTACCAGAAAAGCCCATCTATGGTGGCTGGGCCGAAGTTTCTACTTGATTAGAGTCTACGACCAACAAGCCCAAGAAGTAAAAGGAGTCCCCTCCCAAATTTCAAGTTAATTAGGCAGATGGATAACTTTCTTCGAGTTCGAAACTTTTTTTTTTGTTGAGGAAATGGATTATTATTTTGATGAACTCCTACTCTTAATTAAACCACATGCATAGCATTTAATGAAGATGATTTATTGTGTATATATGATTAACTTTATGAAGATAAACAAAATTTTAATTGACTAATAAGATAAAGCGGTTTACTTAGGGTAAATAGTGTCTAAGGATATAACTGCGCTAGTTTGTCAACGGTGCTTAAGAGAGTTTGTCAAACACTCTATCTTTAACTTTTATTAGTTGCGATTTCATGATATATTCTAATCTATCTCTTGTAAGTTGCCACGTGCGAGTATTTTGAACGATTTCATGATATTCTAATCTCTCTCTTGTAAGTTGCAACGTGCGAGTATTTTGAACTAATTTTGCACTCTTATCTCCGCTTCAACGTGAGAGCTTGATAGCAGTCTAACCGTTTGAGGCGTTCTTATAATCATGATCTTCGCTTCCTATTAATGATAAAGAACGTGGAGTACGAAGTATTTGTCTCCTTTTCTTCTTGCAGCTATGTGAATAAACTCAACCATTTTTGTGATTAGAATGATTGGTGTAGATAGAAGATCTTGCATTAGGCAGAATTACGTTCTTGGATGATGAAACGGCACTCTGTCGTCTCTTGGCCGAATCTGCAACAAAATGTTCTCAAATGTAAACAGTGGAGCCTTCTTTACCTTGAGTTAGATTCTGCTGAGGTTCTTTCAAATTGATAGATTTCAAAACTAAAGTTAAAAGGGTTAACTAAAAAGAAAGCGTCGAGAGATATAAACCCCACAACGGATATCAACCCCATATCGGGTAAATAATTAATAATATTTTAATATATAAGCCTTGTAGGCCTCTCTCCTTATTACTAATTGGTTTTGAGGTGTATGCTTTCACATAATATCAGAGTTGGTCGATTCAGGCCCAACTGACAATTCAATTAGTTCCTCCTCACTGTCACCCAGGCAATTTTTCCACGTGTTAGGCCCACTCAAAAATCAGTCGGGTCATACGTAAGGAGGCGAGTTGAGAGATATGAATCCCACAACGGGTATCAATCTCACATCGGATAAATAATTAATAGCATTTCAATATATAACACTTGTAGAACTCTCTCCTCATTGCCAATTGGTTTTGGGGTGGATGCTTTCACATGATGGCTACTGATCAACATGCTCGTATAAATGACCAAGTTTGGTACATCGAGTAAATAATTAATAGCATTTCAATATATAACACTTGTAGGACTCTCTCCTCATTGCCAATTGGTGTAGGAATTGTTGGCCTTCAAGGAATAAACTTGTTGAAAGACACGTTCTCTTGCAAGTGTACTCCTACTTATTTCACAGAACAATATGCCAATGCAAAATTTGCATTGCTTATGGCCTTAGAACACCACTCAATTATCGTCTCTAATGAGGAGGGTTTTACCGTGGCTTTAACCTATAGCTGGGCAGCTGTCCACTTAAACCCTGGGCTCAAACATCCCAGACCAAAACATCCAAAGTTAAATGGACTAATTTGACTAGTGCTGCTAAGGACTTGGTTGAATGATGTCCTGTTGTCCAGCCCAGAACTAGTCATAACTGGCTCAATACAAGGACATCAACTTGATAATAGACAGCTAGAAATTGACTGATCATGCCTCAACATTCCTGTTCTTTTCCCTCCCACCAGTCTTGATTTGGTTGGGAGTTGAGCTTTATACTTTTTAACACTAATAATCTGGTCACGTATAACCTCTGCAGTGACCCCTTCACTGGAGCTGAACCATGTTTCTGAACTGGTGGAAGTCTTTAGAAATTGCTGCATTCATCTGAAGGTGTCATAACTAATTTGGTTCAAAGACCGGCATTATTGACTATCAAGCATGCCAGTTCGTTACACATTTGTCATAAATGGTGAGGTCGCATGCTGTAAGTCCTGATCTAATGTTCCAGAACTCTGTTTAGGCAAGACAAATAAACAAGGTCATGTCAATCTAATCTGCTTTTAGGCGATCAGACAATAACTTGCCACATACACACTATTCCATATGCACTTGTCAAGATACGGCTTTTTTTTCTTGTTTTAAAGCCTGGAACAATACGGGAAGCGAGTGAAATAACAACTATTGGAGCAGGTTAAGGACCTCGTTAGCCTCTGACCCCCTAACCACAAAGATTGTGACAGATCACACGTAATGACCAGCTCAAAAGCTCCCCCAGGTCTCGGACAACTAGTAGTTCTCATAGCCCCGTAACTGAGCTTGAAACTGTAAAGCCGGGTCTGCTGATGCTTTTGAGTCCATACTAAGTTATAACTGGCTCGACAGAAAGACATCAAGTTGAGCAATGGACACCTAGAGGTTAAAATGTTACTGCTAGTTTGGCTAAAAAGGAAGACCATCGATTATCAAACACGTCAATCCCTTGCACATTGTCGGAAGTGGTGAGGTCACATATCACAGAATTCTGATTAGATGCTCTAGAACACGGTTTAGGCAAGTCAAAAATAGGCTCTCATGTAAATCTCATCTGCTTTTCAATCGATTAGACAAAAAACTAGCAATCATGCTAGTCACTGCTCGGGTTGAATAATGCTACTTGTCCAACCGGTGATAAATACTCGCAACTGGGAAAAAGCTTTGCAGACTTATGACTGAACCGCTGCGCAACCATGACGATGGCATTAAACTTGCGAAGTCAAAAGTGAAAAACCCTTGAAAGTGTCTCTCACTATATAACTCAAATATAACTCACAATAATTGGAAAATACCCGGCAATCCTAATCAAATTGGGAGATCAATGATTACCTTATTAGGGATTGTGATGTGATCCTCGACGATCCTAATGCGATCCTAACACATCTGGTCTACGGCCCAGTCCTACTAGGAGTCTTCTCCTACAGCTATATAAAGGGGTCTACCCCTCCAGGTATGGGACAACTACACAATTCATACTTTTTCAGAGTTACTATCCTGTAACTACGCTCTGACTTAAGCATCGGAGAGTTCTCCGCCGGGAACCCCACCCGGCGGTCACTCGTTTTCTGTCTTGCAGGTCATCGGTTCAGGCTCGGGTTCTGCAATATACGCGGAGCATGTTTGTAGCAGCAACAGATTGGCGCCATCCGTGGGACAGCCAGCCTAACCGATCGACCTCAAGAAAACTTTAAACAGTTATTCTGCAAGCAACCGACAGCAACATATCGGAGCCATCGACAAAAGTGCCGCTGCCACGTCGCGCCGTCACAAGTTTCTACTGTAGCCGGAGCAGTTATCGGCTGCACCACCCCAACCGGCAGCAACCAGGCAGCACTGCCTGCAACGACGACAAACTGCAAATATCGTACAAACTGCCTCCATCATCGCCGCAACTACCGGTGAAACCACTTCGATTTCTGGCATCCAAACCGCCAGTGTGAAGATGTCGGAGCAGATACAACAAACAGCGAATATAAAAAAGAAGAAGAGTAGAAGAAACGGCAATGCCGTCACCGCCCAAACGGTGCCAACGCCACCACGGCAGCGCTATCGACATCGCCATAACCTCCATGGCGCAGCATGCTGCCGGTCACGACATACCGTCACCGCCGTGAAGTTACTGCAACAACAACCAAGCAAAAAAAAGAAAGAAATTTTTTTGAGGAGGAAAAGGCGACAGCGCCGCTGCTATACGGGTTAAAATCCTAGCAGTAGGGCCGCCGCCGCAGCCGTCAGCAGTGCCGCCCTATGGCCTCCATCACGGCGGGCCCTCCAACAATGCATGGTTGCCGCATCATTGCGGCTTCGATCCAGATCTGTGTCGCCATCGGCCGTAGGATCTGCCTCCCTGTGCTGCTGCCACCCAAGGCTCCAGTCAACGCCACCAAGAGGAGCACCACCACCATTGGTGGCCATCGCTGCCAGCCTAGATAAAGCTCGCCATCATGGCCACCAGCAGCCTCGACGCCGATATGTCAGATCCGATCTACCTGCACACCACCGGCGAGGCCCGTTTGCGGCTCCACCACGGTGACCTGACCGACGCCTCTTCCCTCCGTCGCCAGACCGGTGATCTCCTCTCCGGCCAGATCTACGATCTCGCCGATTGCAGAATCTTCCGAGTACCCAACGTCACTGTGATCACCGTCCCTAATCGGCAAAATCAATGCCATTGCATATTAGGTGATGTTTGTGCTTTACAACATCCTGTTTTGTGCTTTTACCCCCATGAAGTTGCATATTTAAACTTGAACCCACAAAGTTTTGTTTATTTGGTAAAGTTCTATCACATGTTCGTCACTAAAACATGTATACATAGACTTATTTGTACACGGCACAATATGCAATGGCTATGTTTTTTTAAATACTTTAGCCTGGACTCCTAGACCTATGTAATTTATGGTTTGGCATTATGCAATTGCGTCGATTATTGCAAGCACGTCACAAGTCGGGGCATCCGACTGCAATGATTTTTTAAGCACACCTGTGACACGCGGTGCAGTGTACCCTGTCGGCTAACCGACAAAGCCCTAATGGGGCCGCGGTGTTTGAACACCGCTCTTAAATTATGTGGTAAAAACATAGTTGAACTTGTAAGTTCGTTCTTAATTATGTGTTAAAAACATAGTTGGACTTGTAAGTTCATGTGCTTTATTGCTTCAAAAGCTGTTTTTTCAGTCACGTACTTTTTCTTGTTGCAAGGGCCTAAACTGCGCCCACGAGCATCAATAGTGACGTATAAATCATTTCATAAAGCGAGGAGCAAATTCACCCAGCGACTTGGACTCACGTCTAGGGTTTCCGCTGCAGCGTCTTGCCGACTCGACATTTCTTATTATCTTGTGATGTTCGGTCACACAGTGACCTCGATCAGTGAATCAGAGCATATCGTCAGCCTCTGCTAATAAGCATCACTAATATGCCGGTACAACTGCAAGCTCAAGCTCATGCAGCCAGCAAACTAAATCTAGTTGCTTCTCAGTATATTGATGAACTGCAACAGCTACTCTACTGATTATCAGTGGCATCTTGCTTGGACGGACTACGCATCCTTAAGCTTTATGTGCTCATCCAGTCGAGCAAGCAGATTATGGTCTTCTATATTGCTCCCACGGGTCTTCTTGCGACCAGACTCTACATATGGGCTTAAAAGCCGTCTTTATATATCCACGCCTTCTCAAAGGCCAGGGGGCTTTATATTTCATGAGATCATTCGTATACATGCTTAATGCCTTGTGTCTTATCGGACAGGGAGGTTCGCCACAGCGACCAAATTATGGGCTCCATGAACCGCGCCTTCTTATTTGGCACCGCGGCAACAAGGATGAGAAACCCCTGAGGGCACAAACGACGAGAGTTCTAAGTTCCGTCAAACCCCCAAGGGAGCATACAACGAGAAATCTAAAGTTCCGTCAAATCCCCAAAGGCGCGTACAACGAGAACTCTAAAGTTCCGTTAAACCCCTGAGGGCGCGTACGACAAGAACTCCAAGTTCCGTTAAACCCCTGAGGGCATGTAAGACGAGAACCCTTAAAATTCCGTCGAACCCTCGAGGGCAATTGCAAGAGCTCCAGCTCCATCTGTAACACCCCATATTTTTTTTAATCAGGATACTTGCGTAAGTACGAATTAGAATGTATTGTGAGTTTGAATTAAATAGTGGGCCTAAAAATCAATTTAAAGTTTTCTTACTAGAAAGTGAATTATACTTTTGGGATTAGATAACCCAATTTAAATTTGGGCTTTAGTATGACCCATTTATAAAGTTAGAGAATTTTGAGACATAATGGGTATTTTGCAATTCTTATTGTGTTAGGAATATAATCACAGTTTTTTTAGGCTCATGACTTATGTGAAATATAATTCTTAGGAGCACACAAACTTCAGAAGAGCCTTCAAAGAATCTCTAGGAAGAATAGTCTTCAGATTTTGGTCATTACATTGAGGTAAGATCTTATTTTGATATTGGGATTGAGGTTTGTGGTAAAAACCTACATAAGCTAATGTGATTGATAGAGTCTAATAGAAATTTTGGGTATTATTATATTAGGGTTTTTGATATAATTTGTTTGAGAAGATCAAGACTTGGAGTTGATTTACGCAATTGAGGTAAGGGTTTTCTCACGCATTTACCCTATCTGAATTCTGATTATCGATCCGTTCATCAATTGATTTGTTGTTTAAAGAGATCTATTGATTCTTTAGAACCCTAATTACATTATTGATCGTTACACTAAATAGTTCTTTGTATTTCCGATTATTGACTTTGATTCGTGATCTTTTTGTTGTAAATCTTTGCGGCAAATTCAAAAGTCCGTAACTTTGTCGTTCCTTGGCCAATTTTAGCGTTCTTACACTTTTTGAAAACCCCAAATAGTTTACTACAACTTTGTAATTTTGGGTTTTCCGAAATTCAAAGTGATCGATATTCAAACACATAGTTGAACATTGTTATGCTAATATTTCTGCCAATTCAGGTTAGCCAATTTCGATTTATTGTATCTTATTTGTTTCTCATTGGTTTTTAATGATCTTGAACATTCTGAAATCCTTGAAGAGTCTTCTTCAAGGATTATCAGGCAGTGTTTGGAGCTGTACAAAAGATTCTAAAGCATGGCTAAGTAAGAAGCTTTTTAGGGAAGGATTTTTCTTTAATATTTATTGTACTATTAGATTTGGCTTTAGATTTTATTTTGGAGCTCCGTTAGGAGTACTTGAGATCAATGTAATAGTTTTAAGCCGGAGGGACATTTATTGATGTTCTTGGAGACTTATTCTTAGATGCTCTGATTACTCAATTTGGGAGACTTTTGGATATTTAGAGATTTTCTGCTTTGTTTATTTGAAATTAACACTTCGAAAAAAAATCGGGGCGTTACACCATCCGTCCCCGAGGGCCCATAAGACGAGAACTCTTAAGTTCCGTCAAACCCCCGAGGGTATTTGCGTGAGCTCCGCGCTCCATCAGTCCCTCGAAGGATGAACACCCCCGAGGGTGATAGGATAGAGCTCAAGCTTTATCCGAACGGTTTAGCTACAGTTCTAACCCGTGAAACGGCAAAGGACTATGGGACTTCATCCCCCCACCATTCTTTGTCAATTCAAAACCCAGCCAAGCGTGAGTGCGAGGCTTCTTTGCCAGCTCTTAGCTGATGATAAGAGTTCGCGACAAAGTAAAATGCAAGCATGATGTGGTCGGCTCGAGCTCAAGAACACACACTTGCACAAAATGAACACCCTCCAAAAGAGAGGTGACCCCTCGAGGGGACCCCTTGAGGGGACATTCAAACACTTGGCACATGCAACAACTTGCATGCACAGCTTTGTGTCCTCTCCCGAGAGAGGCTACCATTGGGCACAGCCCCTAAAGGATCTCGAGATCCCATGATTCGTCTATCTAAAGATGATTCCGAATAGCCTACTCAGGCGACATTCTAAGACTTAGCTCTCGAGAGCTAGGGTTCTAGCGCCCTACTTGGGCAAAGTTCTAAGGCTTAAGCTCCCGCTTAGGTCGGAGCACATGGAAGAGAGAAATATTGTTATCCCTACAAGTGGATGAGAATCACTTACAAATCTGACGCATGTCTCGAGACACCAGGTATAAACTTCCTCAGCCAAACATTTTAGCTAAGGAAGTGGGGGGCTTATGATATAACTCAAATATAACTCCCAATAATTGGGGAATACCCGGCAATCCTAGTCAAACTGGGAGATTAATGATTATCTTATTAGGGATTGTGACGTGATCCTCGAGGATCCTAACGCGATCCTAACACATTTGGTCTACTGCCCAGTCCTACTAGGAGTCTTATCCTACAGCTATATAAAGGGGTCTACCCCTCCAGGTATGGGACAACTACACAATTCATGCTTTTTCAGAGTTACTATCCTGTAGCTGCACTCTGACATAAGCATTGGAGAGTTCTCCGCCGGGAACCCCACCCGGCGGTCACTCGTTTTCTGTTTTGCAGGTCATCAGTTCAGGCTCGGGTTCTGCAATATACGCGGAGCATGTTTTTAACAGCAATACTCTAGAACACGGTTTAGGCAAGTCAAAAATAGGCTCTCATGTAAATCTCATCTGCTTTTCAATCGATTAGACAAAAAACTAGCAATCATGCTAGTCACTGCTCGGGTTGAATAATTCTACTTGTCCAACCGGTGATAAATACTCGCAACAGGGAAAAAGCTTTGCAGACTTATGACTGAACCGCTGCGCAACCATGACGATGGCATTAAACTTGCGAAACTTTTAACCACCGCGCAACCATGACGATGGCATTAAAGTTGCGAAATCAAAAGTGAAAAACCCTTGAATGTCTCCCACTATATACCGACAATTCCAGAATTATACGCAACGTGAAAGTTGGCTAAACATGTTAATCATATGCAAGGATAAGTCAAGTTGTGTCTAGCCACGGCAACATTTTTAATTGTTTTTGCCATGAAATGTAGCCTGAAAAACCTCTTTGTTTTGTCCCTTTTCTCTTGGGAGGTGGGCGAAGGACTCAACTTTTCTAGAAACTTTGTTTAATCATGGACCATACATCCTGCTGAGGGCACAAAATTTGACTAATGTGAATGCAACAGGAACTGAATGATGAACACAATCATCTAAATCTGTACATGTCCTTTATGTTGGTAACCGGATCAGGTACGACCTCTGCCTCCAGCTCAAGCTAATCTTCATTAGCCTTTGAACAGTGGAACAGAGATGAGTTCTTGGATAGTAAAGTTAGAAGCAACGCTTAACGCTTTCCCCTTTCGTTGAGTAAAAAGGAACAGGGGATTCTAGCAAGGAGAACAAAGTTCAAATCTAATCACAAGAGGACCTGCTGCAACTATTTGTGATTTGTTAAAAATTATTGCTGAACATTTGAGACTATATACTAATACAAACACAAAAAGGAAATTAATCTCGATGGTATGGCCCCACATTCGACTTACATCACATCGATTAAACATAACTCCACTACTAATTGCCTGCCGTCTAGTTAATCATAATCAAAGCCACCTAAAGTTTAAGTGCCCATTGTTTTGTTAATTAAACCAGGTATCTGCATCACCAACTTCAAGTTGATTAAACCAGGTATCTGCATCACCAACTTCAACTTAATCATCACCACCTTTTGAACAATTTGAAAAGCTTGAAATATAGGGTCGTTGAAGATAACGAGGTTAGGATATTGGCTGCATACTCCGCATCCTGAACCTATAAAAGCAATTAACAAGCAGGGTTTTAACTGGGAGAAATAATTAATATTACTAGAGCCACTATCAGATATCTGGCGCTGCAATGGTCGCCATTTGCTGAAAACTGTTGTTCAACCAGGCAAATATGTGAGATTATTAGTTGTTTATACGGTCAGGACATCGATTAATCTCGAGGGTGAAGGTCCCATATTCTACTTACATCAAATCAACTAAACTTAAACATAACACCACTACAATTTGCCTGCCTTCCAGTTGTTAGAAGTTGTGCTTTTAAGTGATATAAATAATAATATGCCCACTGTACTAAAATGTCTAATGTGGCAGCTTTACCTACTTCCATGCTTGTCTCTCCCCCCACTGCTCCTTCCCCTCCCTTAATCCATGAGGGCACCACCATATTAACCACTGAAACCACTTTTCTCTTTTCGATTATTTATAATATTTCTTTTAGATTGTGTGATGTCAAGTATAGTTTTTGAAACTGACATCTCTAAAATAGTGGCAGGACATTCTGATTTGAATCTTGTTTTTGCTAGGAATTCATTATTATTAGTAGTTACATCATTGTTTATGTTTGTATCCTACTCATATCTCTATCAGTGGAAAACCAGTCAATGAGAAGCATATCTAAATGATTCCTTTTTCAACACAAAGGAGAAAGTAAGATTTGTATTACAAAAGATTGCAAATTGGTGTGAAACTTGTCATATACGCATCTTGTGTTTACAGTTAATTGTTATTCTGCTTTCATTTGTGGGAAGGCTATCATCACCTTGCTAAAATACTGCTGTCTATCAAACCTCAACTGACTCTCTATAGGGAGAAGTTCAGCCTCAGCCGGTATTTAAATTTATCATCCAACTATTCAGGAACCGTTACTTAGCATTTTTGGCCAAATTGCGATGCATAATAGACAAAATAGATCAGTGTGCGCTTCATATAAGGCCATTTTAGGGTTCAAGGAGTTGAATATAATTTAGCTGCTACATGCCAACCTTGATTTAATTGTGAACCTTTGGTTGGGACAAATAGTCGGAGGGCCTAGTGAGCATGAAAAGGTGTTCTGATTTTATATCCACCATCCACTTAGTTAATTACCCTTCTGCCTTTTTCCTGTCTGGACCATACATTGTTACAGATAGGAATAGTATTTCATTATTTTCTTATAGGTCATTGAAGATTCTCACAATCCTTTTGTGGAGAATATGGATGTCTACTCACAAAATAATGTGCATCTCTCTCTCTCTCTAGCCCGCGCGCACGTGTACGTGCACACATTCTTCAGAGTCATATGGCTAAGCAATGATGAAGCACTAAATATGCCCCTTAATCTAATTTTGTAATGTGGATGAATGGATGATCAACCTAATTAGGTTTTATAGTTGTTTATCGTACTCACTATAGGGAGTACAAATTATCGAGTGTATATAGTGATCATTAGAATATATATCCAACTCTGACACTGCTCTTTTTCCACCTAGTAACAAAATAAAAGTGATTGAAAGAGATAATGTAAAAGATTCTATTCTTCTCTAAATGTTATAGACATGAGAAGCATCTATGACCTGAATAATGAAGAGTGGACTTGGAAAAGCCACAGTAGTCCATTGAAGGAAAAGTGGGACTTGTAAAAAAGACAACCAGTACAATCATGAAGTTTTCTCTTTCAGACCCTACAGCCTCTTCAACACTATCACGTTGAAAAAGAAGAACCAGAATGGTTGAATGAGAAAGGAAAAACTCAGCCCCCTCCTTTTGGCTTGTGCAGTGTCTTCGATCTTCACATGTATTAGTGCCTGGCTCTGGTGAATAATTTGCATACTACCCAGTCATACCCATCCCTAAAAGGTTTGATTGAGTCTGAATCACATAGGCACTTTGTATGATGCTCCCTAAAGGAAAATGCCTTTCAAGGCATAAAATTTGTTGCCCAGCTGCTTTCCCTTCTCTTTCTATCTAAAATTGACTAGAAAGGTGGCAAAGACGAGCTAAAATATAGGTCTGTCAACAATGGAGGTGATGAGTTTGAATTGGTATCCCTCCATGATGATCACTTGGAAATTGTTGTCCTTTTTGAAATCTTCAGTGGAAAATTGAAAAAAGTTTCTTATAACCTTATCATTCTGTCTCAAGATTAGTTGCTTAATCCAGGTCAATGTTTCACAGGACTTAAGCATCAAGTAGAACCAAGATTGAAAACTGAGGCCACAGGAAAGAAAGCATGTGCTTCTGCCTCCTGTCGGCACCACATTGGAAGAACAAGTACCGCATGGATAGACACATAAGATTACAGCCCATAAGAGTTTGCCCAGCAATCGCGGATGTGAAGTTCGGCTAATTTTGGCCGTCTGATGACTATCTGCAGCAAGTTTGCTACTGTGCCGTTGATTTACTGCTGATAGTCTAGTTAAGCAATGAATCATCGGTACAAATGAAAAACTGTTGCCAAAAGTCATTTTTCCTTTTGTAAAGCGAATTTCAGTAATCAACGCTCTTGGTGTGAAGTCAGGCTATAGGGTGCATCCAATGACTATGACCATCAAATGTTGTTAAACCTTTGTTGCTAAAAGTCCGCTTTAGCAAAAAATGTGATCACGAGATGAAAATTATAGGTCCATATTTTGAAGTTCAGCATCTGGAGTTCCCTGGCAAACTGCCCATAATGATAAAGCCAAACTTTTTGCAAGACATGATTTGTCGATTAAACAATTACAAAGCTTAGCAACGGATGACATGTGAAGGGCGAAGAGTGAATGCTTCCGAATCCAATGTGGTTAATCCTAGTGTAATCCTGCTAGCTGGAGATGGGTAGATACAGAGTCACATCTATTAAGTTGGAGGCAGTTATCAGCCTTATTGAATGCCCCAAATGTGTTTCAAATTTGACTATTTATATTTTAAAATAAAATAAAGTTCATTGAACTCTAGTTTTCATAAAGATAAATTCCATGAATTTGAGATTTATTAAGTTTCTAAATGGTTTTATTCTTTGAATATTATTTTTTTAAATGAATTTGAAAATTCATGAACTTAGGTTCATGTATACTCCTTCTATAAGATTAACATATCTTTTAGTTCATTATATATTATAAGATTCATTGATGAATCTTGAATTTGTATGGTTCAAAGAACTTAATAAGGTTCAAAGATCATATATTCTTCTATCACTATTTAAAGGGATAAAGGGTTGGAAGTTGAGTAGAGACAAGAGAAGAGATACCATCTTCACTTGAGAGAAAAAAAAATACTTGAACTAAAAAAACTTGTTTCAAACTTATGCTTGATAGATCGGAGGTGGATACACGATCCATTGTAGATAAGTGCAACTCTCTTGGATGAACAGTGAATCTGGGCTTGGTTGAATCCCAAAGATAGAGCTGCCAAGTTAGTCTTCCATTTGCACGTGGGAGAGGCTTCAACTATCTTCAAGAAGCGTTTACGCGCATCTGAGCCTGGGTTCTTTCATTATACTAATTCGGGTATTATTGTTTATTATTTTCTGAATTTTACGTGCATTTGTTTTAACAAATTGAAGAGAGTTGTCTCTCATGGCTACTTCATCGAATAGAGTTATTAAGACTAATCACCCGAATTTTGAGCTTTTTAATGGAAAGAACTTTCAAAGATGGCAAACCAAGATGGAGTTTTTCCTTCGTCAACTTAAGTTAGCTTATGTGCTAACTCAACCATGTCCAACAATTCCAATTAAAGAGTTCTCGTCCGATCAAGTGAAAACAATCAATGGTCAGATTGATAAGTGGAATGATGATGACTACTTTTGCAGAAATCACATCCTTAGCGAAATGACCGATTCCTTTTATGATCAATACTCCAAAAAGAGTAAGACTGCAACAGAGTTGTGGAATACTCTAAAGTCAGTCTACCAAGCGGAGGAATCAAGTACAAAGAAATTTCTAGTTTCGAATTACATGGACTTCAAGATGACTGATGATAGACCTGTTTCTGTTCCAGTTCGTGAGTTGCAATTGATTGCTAACGACATATGTGCCGTAGGTATGGTTCTTGATGAGAATTTCCATATAGGTGCTATTGTTGCTAAACTTCCACCAACCTGGAAGGAGTACCGCAACAAACTAAAGCACAAGAAAGAAGATCTTGCCTTGGATCAACTTATGCAACACTTGCATATTGAGGAAGAAACTAGAAATCGTGAGAAGGAGCCTGCGAAGGAAACAATTGTCAAAGCTCATGTTGTTGTAGACAAGGATGAGAAGAAAAATTCTCGAAGGCACAATCAGAACAAATTTTTGAAGCCAAAGAACTCCAAAGGTTTCAAGCCTTTAAGCTCAAATGCTAAGGCAAAGAACAAGGAATGCTATAACTGTCACAAGATTGGTCATGTTGTCAAAGATTGCTATCAACTCAAGCATGGAAGTGACAAGAAGAAAAATAGAAAAGAATTTGACTATTTCGATACCTTCGCTCCGGTTGCAGGTATCACCTCCATTAGACTTCTTATTGCATTGGCCACTATTTATAATCTGGTCATTCACCAGATAGATGTTAAGCCAGCCTTCCTCAATGGGGATCTAGAGGATGAAGTATATATGGAGCAGTCAGAAGGATTTATCAGTCTTGGACAAGAGCATAAAGTTTGCAAGCTACTGAAATCTCTTTATGGCTTGAAACAAGCTCCTAAGCAATGGCATAAGAAATTTAGAAGCGTAATGCTTGCTAATGGCTATGTTGCCAATGGAGGAGATATATGCATATTCAGCAAATTTAGAGCTGGTTCTAGTGTTCTAATATGCCTATATGTTGATGACATGCTCATCTTTGGCACCGACATCGATAAGATTAATGAAGCTAAGAACTTTCTTCAGTATGAATGATCTTGGAGAGGCTGATGTGATTTTTGGAATCAAGATCATAAGATCTCAGCATGGGATTTTTCTTACACAATCAAGTTATATTGAGAAGATCCTTGAAGGTTCAATCATTATAATGATGATCATGCTCCTACTTCTATTGACCCGAGTGTCAAGTTGGTACGTAATAATGGGCAAGCTATTAATCAGCTTGAATATTCCCAGGTTGTTGGCAGTTTGATGTATGCCATGTGTTGTACAAGGCCAGATATAGTTTATGCTGTTGGCACTCTGAGTAAGTACACCAGTAATCCAGGAAAAGAGCATTGTAATGCTCTATTACGAGTTCTGAGGTACCTAAAGGGTACTATGAGCTATGGTCTGCATTATGGTAGCTTCCCAGCTATTATTGAGGGCTATAGTGATGCCACTTGAAATTCTGATAAAGATGATCCTATATATGTGACTGCATGGATATTTTTGTTAGGTGGAGCTGCGATTTCTTGGAAATTGAAGAGGCAGACCTGTATTACTCACTCTACCATGGAATCAGAATTTATTGCTTTATCCTCTGCTGGAGAGGAAGCTGATTGGCTGAGAAGCATTTTGGTTGATATTTCTATATGGAGTAAACCAGTCCCACCTTTGACAATATATTGAAATAATAAGGCTGCTTTGCTTCGGGCAAGTAGTGAGTGCTATAATGGCAAATCTAGACAAGTTTGTCTAAAGCACAATCATGTGCAGAGAATCCTGGCTGATGGAATCATGTCCATTCAGTATGTGAAATCAAGTTCGAATTTAGTAGATCCTTTGTCAAAAGGCTTGGGAAGAGACTTAATGTCTGAGACATAGAGGGGGATGGGTTTAAAGCCTATTGATTTTTAAGTTGTACATTATGGATACCCAACCCAGTTGATTTTTATCCTAGATTTTGAATGGGAAAAACGAGTAATGTGACAACTAGTGATGCACATAATGAAATGAATTTTCATTCTGCCCTTCCTATTATGTATGTGCATGTTCTTGCATAATATAGAGGTTGAGATTATATCTCTTAATGAATTTATAGACCAATGGGTTTTGGTTGAGGCTAGCAGGATAGCTCTTGATAGATTCACCGAATGACCTTGTTTAAGTGAAGGTTGAGACTTAGTTCTCTTAATGAGTCCATAAACTTTGTGTTAGGGTGTGCAAGGTCACCTTTGATGGATTCACCGATCTGGGTGTGGAAGTGTGGCCGCTTCCTATAGGATTATTAAGGCTTTATAATCCTTAGAGCACTCAGAGTGTTGGGATCAAGACACAGGCCATAATGTGTCGGGTTTTAGTACTTCATCTCTGAAACAGAAGTGTATGTGATGTATTTCTGATTTGTTAATGTGGTTCTTAATTCAAGGCTTTGTCCATTAAGTTCCTAGATGAATCAAGGAATACTTCACTAGGCAATGGTTCAAACCCAAAAGATACCATTTGCTGATGTACATGACTGTGCCGATCAAGCGTATCTTTTAAAATTTTGAAACAAGTGAGGGTTTGTTAGAAATGTGTTTCAAATTTGACTATTTATATTTTAAAATAAAATAAAGTTCATTGAACTCTAGTTTTCATAAAGATAAATTCCATGAACTTGAGATTTATTAAGTTTCTAAATGGTTTTATTCTTTGAACATTATTTTTTAAATGAATTTGAAGATTCATGAACTTAGGTTCATTGTATTTTATAAGATTCATTGATGAATCTTGAATTAGTATGATTCAAAGAACTTGATAAGGTTCAAAGAACATATATTCTTCTATCACTATTTAAAGGGGTAAAGGGTTGGAAGTTGAGTAGAGACAAGAGAAGAGATATCATTTTCACTTGAAAGAATAGAAAATACTTGAACTAAAAAAACTTATTTCAAACTTATGCTTGATAGATCGGAGGTGGATACACGATCCATTGTAGAGAAGTGCAACTCTCTTGGATGAACAGTGAATCTGGACTTGATTGAATCCCGAAGATAGAGCTGCCAAGTTAGTCTTCCGTTTGCACGTGGGAGAGACTTCAACTATCTTCAAGAAGCGTTTACGCGCCTCTGAGCCTGGGTTCTTTCATTATACTAATTCGGGTATTATTGTTTATTATTTTCTGAATTTTACATGCATTTGTTCTAACATGAATTGTGTTGAAGTTTATTATGCCAGGAAAGTAAATTATCTTACTACTATTACCGTTTAGTCTTCACTTCACACTTTCACTCAGAGAACTGCATCCAGCACTTCCAACATTGTTTGAGCTGCTCTGAGCAATGTTTTGACAATTTCTCTTATGGAAATGCCTTGTTCCAAGACTTTTAGACAGCAACATTTGTGAATATGAATATGATATGCATGTTCTGTGGCAAGCAGTGATCGAAGGAATGTAGACATGAAAAGAACAACTGTTGCCTAAAGCAAAGGATAGGACCAGCACCTTAGGCTCACTTCCTGTCCCTTTCTCTTATGATTGGTCGGCATGCTAATCTTTCTGCAAGTATTATTCTCTTTCATGATAGATTACATGACATTTGTAACATCTCTTGGGGTCACCTGTAAGTAAGGTTATTCAACAACTTGAAGAACTGATTTAGATGACTGATCGTAAGACATAACTAAGTCAGTTTGGATTCTGACATGAACACTAAGCTAACAAAGGCGTGAGCAACTGACACATTCTGGAAGGCCAAAATTCAAATATCTAGTTGCCGGAAGAAATGAAGTTAGGAAAACCATGATTTCGGAAGACCCTAAAAACGAAAACAATCAAAGTAAGTAGAAAGCGTTCGGCCCAGCAAATTTTCCTTGCTCGCAAGGGAAATGATTCTTGTCTGATTTTATTGCTCAACTGTCAAACAACGCACGCTGTACTTATGCGAAGTATCACTAGAAGACTATAAGAATGACTTGACATCAGAAAGAGGAAGCAAGACACCCTTGATATACCAAGAAACTTGCCAAAGATGAGTGTTGCTACATTTTCAATGTACATTCGCAGAGAGATGGCCTAATTAAGATGACAGATAGGGCTATTAAAGTAGCCATAGCTAAGACCATTACCTACTTTTTTTTTTGTAAATAATGACGGTGACCTTTCTCTTAATGCTTCTTGCATTTAGGAGAAAAAAAAAAAGAAGAGCTAAAGATCACTAAATTTTATATGTTTTTCCTTCTTGATTAATAAACATATATATCCAACAAACTGACGAGATGACACCCACCACACAGCCTTATCATCTTCATGTGAACTTTATGCAAACCAGGCACAGGCATGATAGCATTAGATTTGGAGCAAGAAACCATTGACAGAAAGTTGCTCATACTCTGCACTTGGACCTGGCAATTTCTACCCGTACCCGCGGGTCGATCCGTGCCCGGTCAAAAACTCCGGGTACGAGTACAAATATGAGATATCCGTTGAAATCAGACCCGTACCTGAACCGGACCGTTATTTACGGGTCGGTCTGGGTCGGGTTGTGGGTTACCCCGTATTACCCGGATTACATGAATATATATATGGACTCATTTGTGTGCCCTAAAGACTAAGGGTAGGTTTGACACTCTTTTTTTTGAGTTTTGGAAATTAGAAAAAAAAAGTGCGTTTGGTAACCATATTTTTTTCCTTCTCCAATTTAAAAAATCAGTTTTTAAACTAAAGAGTAAAAAAAAAACTCCAGAAGCTGGTTTTTTTTTTTTTTTCACTTTTGGTTTTTTTTTTTTTGAGACCACCACCACCACCCTCCCACCGCCGGCAACCACTGCCGGCAGCTGGCAACCACTTCTGACAGCCGGTGACCACCGCCGGCCGCCGGCAGCCACCTCCGGCTGCCGGCGACCACTGCCGGTGATGCGGCCACTGCCGGCAGCCACCTCCGGTCGTCGGCGACCACCGCCGGCCACCACCACCGTCGATCACCGCCACCACAAAACACCCAAAAAAAAAGTCAAAATAAAAAGGGTTACCAAACACCAAAAAAAAAACTCAAAAAAAAAAAAGGTTATCAAACACCCACTTGTTTTTGTAAGAAAAAAAAAATAAACTGCTTTTTAAAAAACTGCTCTTTAAAAACTAAAAACCAAAAAAAATAAAATTTGTCAAACCAACCCTAAGTCTTCATTTTCTTTCTTCGCAGACATTTCTCTTCTCTCGGCCGTCGCCGCCCCACTCTTCTCTCAGCTGTCGCCGCCCCTCAATCGAGGTCTACCACCAACCATCAGTCCGTCTTCCCCCTCACTCTATCAAGGCCACTAACGACCTTCGGTGCAGCCGCCAAGGCCATCGCCGACTGCGACCGCTGATCGCCACTCATCAGCCACTCAGACCCCTCACGCTTCAAGGCCACCACGGATCTGCTGATCTATTCCACGGATCTGCTAAAATACTCTTCAGATCTACTTCCGCCACTCTCTCTGTTCCTCATCTTCACTCACTCAGTTCTGATCTCACAGATCGGCCGCCGATGGACTCCAATCTTCTAGTTCACCGCCGACGAAGAACATGTGATGTTGTATATGACTGACAATTTGATTATTGTATTTGGAATGGTCAGATTTAATTGTTGTATTTTGGTTTGTTGGTGGGGAAGTAGATTGTATTTTAGTTGAAATTTAATTGTTTTCTTTTAGATTTTGGGATGGGAATGGTTTTGGTATATATTATTTAGCATTTTTTTGATATAGTTTTTAGTTTGTAATTTCTGAGTTTTGTTAAATTGAGAATGATTCTAAGAACTATTAAAAATGAAGACCATACTGGCTGGAAAAAGCAAAAGAAAAAAAATAGTATGCCTAAATTTTGTTTATTAAAAAAATTTTTATTATTTACCCACGAGTAATACCCGACCCGCAAGGGTAGGGTACGGGCATTAAAAAAGACTACTCGAAAAAAATATAATAAATTTTATCCAAACCGTTTTTTTCCGGACCCGGCCGGATTTTACCCATACCCGACAATTTTACCCGTTTGCCAGATCTATCTGCACTAAAAAGAGAGGTATATACTAGTAAAATCTTAACAGGCGATCCATATCATTCGATACGTGTGCTCCCATTAAGAAGGGTGTTCATTATTTTCTTTCCTTAATGTCAATTGTACTATGGTCTGCAGATGTTTGTAAAAGAAAATTTGTCATCTCCCATGTGAACAAAAAATGGAGTGTGCTGTTCAGGTGGCATCAACATAGACTACAAGAAGGTCATTAGGGAAAGCCTAGAGGGCAGTATAGTAACACTATTTGCATAGCGACTGAAGAGTGGTCCTGTGCAAGTTGTGACAACCTGTTTGGTTTCAAGTTCAAGGGGTCCACACCCAACTAAGCTTTTTAGTTCCTCACATACCCACCCAAAACTTTGGACACACACCATGTTTTTGCTTCATTTGTTATAAATGAGGGAGAAAGGAGAGCAGAAGTGCAGATTAGTGTCCCATTTTCCCTTTTATAATCTCCCCCCTCCTCTATTTCTCCCCCCCCCCCTCTCTCTCTCTCTCTCTCTCTCTCTCTCTCTCATACACACACACACACACACATATATTGATGAAGCTGTTTCTTGTGGCATGAGAAGGTGGGTGTAGAGCAAGATGGAGAAGCAGGGCACGTGCATTACTAACTCATGCACACAGACATGCCCAGCTCTGTAGTTTTGGCGCTCTCACAACTATGGCTCCATTTGCTTAATGAGTTAGTCATTCATGTGCCTGTCTTCCCCATCATGACCACTCAACCTTGTTACTACAAAGTTATCGCCGTTGATCGGTGCAAGCATTTCATATCAGAGCAGAGCTTCATTTTCAGGTGAGTCATGTTAAACATGCATTGACATTTTATCATACTAGTAGAAAGGTTCAAAAATTCAACGTTCTGATGATTTTAAGGATAATGATCATAGAAAATGAATGCTGCAACTGTGAGTAGACTGTCAAGGATAACACGCATGAGGGCACGATTTGGTCTAAGCTATGATCTATCAATGTGATTTTTCCAAATAAAGGTCTGTGTATGGAACCATCTAGCAAAATATCAGGTTAGCTTCACAGTAAGTACCATCTTCAAACAATAATAAACGACCATCTGCGAGGGTTACCTTTGCAATTGTAAAATCGCTATGTGGTGGTGAAATTGATTTAGCTTGACATATTGCTGGCCCCTCCTTCCTCGTGATAATCCCTCTATCCTTTGCACGAGGCAACCTTTGTTTGTTTCCAGGCATGCCCTTAAAAACGAGACATACTTTCTGAAATAGACGATAAGATGATGTGATGTTCCACACTTGCATCACACCTATATTAAGACAAGAAAAATGTCATGCACCACAAGAAAAGCTTGAGGCGCAATCATGGAAGTAAGTAGCATAGACTTGCAGATTCTTGAAAAAGTTTTGCATTCAAAGGGACAGAGGGAGTAAAGTTCAGTAATTTTGTTAGAGGTAACTGCTTTGAAAGTTGTAGCTTTTGGCAAATAGTAGACGCACTCTGTAAAGTACTTCTGCTAACAATGGATCAAGGGACCCAATTCACGTTGTTAAGGCCCCGGAAAAGAATGTTTCTAAAGTTTGAGCAGAAAAGAGGGTGACTAAGACCAGAGTCACCAAACTCAAATACTTTTCGGATTAGTACCATTACCACTGATGACCTATATCAATGAGGCTTAGGTGTAGTAGCCTTAACACTGCTTTTCTCGGGAGGCCGAAAAATGAAAACTACAGCAAATCATGTCCGGTTACAAATATTGCATGCATCATGATGTTTTCAGGAGCTTCCACCTACTTGATGAAATATTGTATCCACATGATGTTGTCAGGAGCTTCCAGCTATTAGCATTTGAGGATATGAACATACCCATTGTGCTGATCGCGGTGAAGGTTGTTCCTAGTCAATCTACTCTCTCCCTTTACTTTTGACAATATATCACTTTAAACTCGCAAAAAAGCAGAAAGGTGTTATAAAAAGATTGTCTTGATGCATAAACGAGAGGCTAATATATTAACCGAGAGGAACAGCCTCTTCACAAACGTGGGGGAAAGGCTGCCTACATCAACCCTCCAACTTTGCACTGAGTCTCCTGTTATAGGAATGACTTGACATTACCTAGAAACCTACAGTACGATACGTACTGAAAACCCTTCTGAATAACTAATCAACGTGCAGCAAGGAACCGGGAGAGAACAGAATTGAGAAGAACACGTTTAAATGAAAAAAGGCCATCAGATGTTTCCAAAAGTCTGGATGGACTAATGATGAAATTTCTGAAATGATAAATTTTTCACTCTTATGAGTACTTAATTAAATGGTTACCTGCATTTAACCCTGAGGTGCAAGTGCAACCAAGATTTGCAGCGTTGAATTGTATGAAGCAAGATTTTGTCAGAAGTTCGCCCATTATGAAGAAAGTTCTTTCTTTTATTATAACTCTCATCTTCAAGCCACGATAAATCTTTCATCAAATTCAAAGCTCCCTAAGTGGTTTTACTTGTCTATATCTATCTATCTATCTATACATATATAAAAGCACGGATGATGTTAAATGACTAATCTTTTCTTTCCTTCAAATACCCTTTTCTAATTGATATTTCCATATAAAGTTAAGGCTGAGTAAGGGTGTTTTTGACTTATAACATTTCTTTCCCATTAAATAACTTTTTTAAATTAGAGTGTACTTAAAAATAAGGGTGTTTTTTGACTTCACATAAGGTACCAATCATCTTTCTTTAAAATACCCTTATTGAGATATATGTTTTTGTTAAATTAAGGATTATTTTGACTTTTGGCTTAAAACTTTTTTATTCCATTAAATACCTATTTTTAATAAGAGTGTTATTAAAAAAAAGGGTATTCTTAACTTCTCATATGGTATCAAGCCTCTTTCGTAAAAATATCTTTATCAGAATATATATACCCTTGTTAGATTAAAGGATTGTTTTGACTGTTGTTAAAAAAAAAAGGAAAGCACGGATGGAGTTAAATCCTATGAAAATTCTATAAAATCACCCTTAAAACTCTTGCATGCTTTCTAAGCTAATTATTGAAAAATTTTCTATCAAATCATACCGCCTCCATTCACGTTAAAAGTAAACTACCTTAGAGTTAGTACATCTTCTCCGTCATATTAGACTAAAGAAAATAACTTACAGAGAACAGAGTTTTCTATAGTCTTTTTGAATAAATGTAATATATATATACTTAAACTAAATTGAATATTTTTTCAGAAACTCAACCCCTTTTAATTTTGTATTTCATCGTTGTATGTTGATACGTATGTTACAGATTTGAATTATTTTACATGTATATAGATTTCAATACAAACATATTAGTACATTAAAACTATTGTAAACATGAAGTTCTAAGTTTTGAATACAGACATTTTGGTATAAGAAAACTATTGTAACACTGGAGTTTTCTAAGATTTTCTAAATGCATGTAATTGGAATTAAATGGCTAATCTTTTTTTTTAATTATTTTTAAGATGCTCTTTTCAAACAGAAGTCTTTTTACAAAATTAGAATTGATTAGGGATGAATTGAATTGTTGTTAAAATTTAAGGGTGTCTTTGGCTTCTATTAGAATATCAATCATTTTTCTTTAAAATACCCTTACAAGAATATATGCATTAGTTAGAGTTAAGAGTTATTTTGTCTTTTAGTACAAAAAGAAAAAGAAAAAAAAACCTATGCACCTACAAAATCACCCTTGAATTCCTTCATGTTTTTTAATTGCCAAAAAAATTTATATCAAAACCTATCGCATATATTCATGTTAAAGATTGATACCTCAGAGCTACTATATCTTCTTCATCAATTTTGATTAATGAAAATAACATACAGAGAACAGTGGTTTATATAGCCTTTAAGAATAAACATAATCTATTTGAACTAAATTGAATATTTTGTTAGAAACTCAATCCTTTTTGATTTTGTATTTCCTAATTTGTATGTTGACGGACATATTGGTTTCAAAAAGTTATCGTAAAACTGGAGCTTTTTTAGAAATTTTTAAACACATCGCTAGATCATACGATTTTACTCCTAATTATAATTTGAGTTTGTAGCAAATACATGATCCTATATCGTGTTAGCTTTATTAGAATAGCCTTATTTGCATGATAACATATCCTTCATATGGTTATTATCTTTCTATGATCCACTGTGTCCCGAGATGTTATATATTTATATGATAATATAGTTTTTATATGGCTATTATCTTCATATATTTCACGCTCATAAGTGATAGGATTAAAAAAAATTCAATTGACAAAAACTCTAATTATTTCGACTCAAATGATATTTTTTTGGAGCTTGAAGACTCTCAAGTTTTGATACGCGAGGTTTAAATAACTAAATAAAACTATTAATTATAAGTCTAAATTTTTTTATAAATATTTTGACTTTCTAAAATATGAGGTAAATTACTATCGTTTTGGTTAACTTTAAATATTTTGACACTAAAGAGGTTCACTAATGCATTTCTTAGTGATAAAAGACTTTGAATATAATCGACACATGCAACGATCTAGCCCAAGCGTATAAAATAATCTCAAGGGATTAATTTGTATGTTTAATGAAAAAATAATGAGCCTAGAATATATTGTAGTTTAGGCTCACCTTCTTATAAAAGTAAGAAGGTGAGCCTAAACTACAATATTTTTGGCTAAATAAAAATAATTTGTTGCTAAAGAGGTTAAAAGTTTACTAATGTATCTTTAAGTGATAAAATATGAGAGTTGATTTAGCCCAATATTACAAATACGATGCTAAGTATATGTTCACCTTTAAAGAAAACTCTATTAAAATATAAATTTAAACTTACAAACAGCAAAATTGATAAAATGAGTATGTTAATTTTTGGTACTCCTTAGAAAACGTTCCAAACTCCAGGTATTATCGTGTTTTTTTTAAATATTTTTTCAAGGGACACCGGCTACTGCCTCTACTAACATGTGACTGCAAATTTATACTTATTGACATGAGATAGAGTCAAAAAATCTACAAGTTCGACTATGCCTAATTTTTTCGACTTTTGTAATGAATTTGTGTGTATTATGTGTTTGGTAGAATAGTGTATTGCTATAATTTTGGTAGAATAGTTTTAAAAGATAAAGCAGTATTGATCCGTTAAAAAATAGATTTTTTCACTTATTTCATTAATACGTATTTTTTAAATGTCAATGCTGCCCTCATTTTTGTATCTACAATGTATATACAATATAAAAGTTTACAAATTCTAATTTTTCAAATTATGGTTTCAACCCAAATTCTTCCCCCACCTCGCGCCACATCTTATTTGGCAAGCACTCAGCCTAAAAATCGGCAAACCAACTCACCAACCAGCCTTATCCCAGTGCTGGCGAATGCCGACCTCCACGGCTGTAAACATCCTTGGAAGCTGCACAAACATGAAAATTTCAAAGCCGCCAAATCAATCATAAATCTACAACATTAGTCCAGTGTGTTTGTTTGTATGTGTGTATGGGATTGTGGGCGTGTTAATTAGAGGCGTGGTGGGTCCTGGATGACTGATTGGTGGTGATTATGGTTTGTGGAGGATTGATTCAACGATGGTGGACCATCTGGGCGGTGAGTGAATTGGATAGATGGTGGGTTAATCTGACGCAGTGGTAGGCTGATTAGTGGTTCAGGAAGGTTACTTTGGTGGTGGTTAATAGAGGCGGCTGCCGTGGTGTTGGGTAGTTGTTTGATGCAAACAAGAAATCTTATACATTTTCTTCTAGATTTTTTAAACCCCAAACTCAAATTTTCATTTTTGCTCATTTGGGTTTGTCGAATCATGATGGTTTATTGTAAGTTGTTGGAATGAGAAAGCTGTGATAATTGATTGGAGTGAGAAAGCTGAAGAAAACGATGATGGTAGGATGCAATCATAGCTGTGGTTGCGAATTTTGGGGGTGGGGGAGGGGAGAGTATAGGTGTGGGTGCGTCTCTGTAATGTCTATGTGCATGTGTGTGTTGAAGTTGAACAAGTATAAAGGGATGATGGTGGTGGTGGGGCCATTTGGTGAGATGAAGGGATAAAAAAATGACATTTGAAGAATTACGTTCCTAACTGATAAGCATTTTGGTCTTTTTATCCTTTCAATATTTTGGTTGGGTCGATATACATAAATGCTATTTGTTCCAATTAATGGACACGCGTGTAAATTTTACTCTAGCCTCAAGTTCATTGGTATAATTAACCCTATAATTTTCTTAACTTTTAACGCCTTATGTCATAGGTAATATTTATTTCCTTTTTTATTTTGATGATACTGGTCTTTATTTGATGAATGATCTCGATTATGAATTATTGTTGATAAACTTTTGTTGAGTTTGCATTTATACTAAACATGTTAAGCGTATGTATAAATATAGGATGGAAAACGTAGGCTTGTGAACATTATTAAAACTACTTAGTTCATTACCATCATTTGATATCAACTTCACACATTCATTTCGTAGTATAAATTTCAAAATGACACATACAAATACAAATGTATATAGACTTTTTAGATGAGTAGATTTGATATTAACATCTAAGTCCGTGTTAAAAAAAAAATTCTTATAGCAAATATACGCTAAGTTACATTCACAACTAAATTAATAACCTTTTTATACTACTAAGATGAAAAAAGTCATGCTAGATAAAAATAAAAGAGAGTTTAGAGCATATTGACAAGAAAATTTTAGAGTGCACTAAGATTTTTTTATTGAAAAGTAGAAAAAAAAAGTATAATTATAATCAAGAACAGTTTTAAACGAATTGTACTCAACATTGAAACTAATGATTGAAAAAGTAGAAAATACTTACTTTGTACTCTAATCTTTTAGAATAAGAGATATGTGAAAGTTATACTCCATTTGTCCGAAAATATTTGATCATATTTAATTACACACTTCTTTATGATATGAGTTTCTCATTCTATCCCAAAGGAAAGGGAGGGAGGGAGGGAGGGAGGGAGGAGGAAGAAAGCAGTTCAGTAGAAAGAAATGAGTATACTTTTGACAATCCTTTTCGAATTATTTTTTGAACTTTCGTTAATATCACTTAATTTTAATTCAAACTTCTTCTCGATTTCATTCCCTAAACTTATACATATGCCATCTTGGAAATTAGACAACTCTAATACATACACTTGATATTATTTATCTCTAAACATGTTCTTCACTTTTATTATTGTACAGTCAAACTTATAGTGTTTCTTGAGAGTTAGATATTTGTGAAAGATGTTTGAGGCTAATTACAATGTCAGTGTACCTTGGAATAGTCAAAATTCTCTTCAGCAGCAAGTTGACGTGACGAGAGGAATAAGTAAGATAAATAGTGAAAAATATTAATGATAATTTGCTTGAAAAATTTAGGATTGAAAGTAAGACCATGTTTTCTGTAATGAACTTTTCATACTTCGAGTCTTTGATTAGCAGCCAACAAATGATTTATTATTATACTGTAATTATAATAATGGTAATGATTAAATTTAACTATATATTTCACTAAGATTTATAATATTTTAATTTCAAATCACTATATAACGTGCAAAGTACGTGATCCTTACTAGTATATATAAAAAGCTGAAGCCTTCGCTTAAAATTGCGACACGTAAGATTTTAAAACGCTTATATTTATGACACATGATTTTAGGAACTTTCTTCTTGTGACACATCAGCATCAACTTTCATTCTGAGATTTCTCTAACTCAATTGGACTCTTCAATCACAAAGTCAAACTATAAAAAAGAGTCCATCATTTTTAATCTACTTGACTAGACATCCATCTCCTTAATAACCAAAGCTCAATAAGAGTCCCACATAGTCAACAAAACCTCAACAATCAAACTCTTCACATACGTTGCCTTCTGCCTCTCCACCTTCATTAGTTTTTTCTTGGATAAGGTATCTCCAAATTGGTTTATGTCACCCCCTAAAACATGCATTTTGATGGAGCTGCCTGATGAGAAATTAGTGACCAATGCTGCTGCCGATTGCCAATTGCCAATTGCCAAGAACTTATTGTGGCCTCGATCAGCCAAAAAAGTTTATTTTGGTTGAAGCAAATAATATTGTTACAAAGAAATCTTGCTATCAAGGTACTATGTTTCCATTCATATATTTTTGTGTTATTTCTCAGATAAATAGTTTGTCTCGGCAGTACCTGAAAGAACTCTCATGGTGGAGCCGGAAAGCATCATGCAAGCGGGAACCGGTTCTGGTAAAATTACTTTGAAGAAGGAATTATTATGGACCAGGTTTGAAGCAGCATCTACTCATCTACTCAGGGGATTCTCTCCAATCTCCCTGTTCTCCTGGAAAATGAGATTGCCCACAAAAAATTCCTTGACTTATTAGATGCGGCTGAAGAGATATATATGGTGATTGAATCATGACTTCTCTAAATCAATCACCATATATATCTAAAGATGAATTAGAAAAGTCACGATTTTAGATTCACATATTACGTTCTCCATGAATCAAAGCCTTAAAATTATGTTGTCAACTCCAAGAATTCGATGTTAAACTTTGATTAAAACTTTCCTCTTACATGTGGTTCTTGGTAGCTAAGTTGGATAGAACAAAGGGTGCGAAGAGCGATGGCAACGTTCAACGCTTCATGTTAATCAGCCTGGGCACTTCACTTTCTAATGTCAGTTGTGCTTAAATCTCACTTGTGCTGTCACCTACCCATATGTTGAACAAGTTTGTGAGGCTTTTCGCTTAGCTAATTGAAATTCGACCTATGTTCGTATGGTTCTGTTTTTGAACAGTTTTATTTCCTTTCTTTTTTCTTAAGAACAAGTTTTTTTTGCTTAATGGTTCATTCAACTTTTTTGTTTTATAAATAACTTAGTCGGACCCCATTCCTTTCTCCTTCCCATGCAACTAAGTACTAGAAAAGCATCTCTTCTCACTTTTACAAGCCCACTGCTGATATTTGCCTCTTTGGGGGCATATTTCTTTTATTGCATCTTCCCTCTGTTATCGTGGGAAGCCTGCGTTGTGCTTGCTTTTCCTTTGGATTTCACCGGTTTAATTACCTCACAAGTTAAAGCAATTGACTTGCTATGATGTAGTTTAAGACTATTCAACCTGTATATGTGAGTCGTACTTTACCTTTAATGATTGAATAGCTAGAATTTAAGGTTTAATATAATAGTTTAAATGCTTTGAAACTGTTCATCACGGATCGAAATCTATAATTTAGCATGGACGATTACAATATAGAGGCATGGACTATGCGCCTAATAAAGCTTTTATGGCTAAAACTGTCATTTTTATTTTTGTTGGCTAGATATACACGCATACCCACTATATATAGATTTTCATGAAAAGAACAAGCATATGCTTACCCGTTTGATTCAACTAATTTAGTCATATAACTTTGTCTGCATTTTGTTACTTATGATTCCTAATGCTTCATAATTTCAAAACTGTACTCCACACTTAGGTCAATGAGTTTTCAATGCTATATCTAATTATAGACAACTTATGCTGTTTGAGATCCCAAAAACAACATAAATTAGGTGGCGACGATGTCATTGTATATAGATGCTCCCTACTTTTGAACAGACCATTGCATTTTTACTGCTTGGGAAGATGTGTGTTGAAGTACAAAACTAAAACATATCTTTAACGGCAAAAGTTGACAGCTAAATTTGGAATTAGCAGAAGTGGGTGAATGGGACTGTGTCCGATGTTTTTTGGCACTCTACTGTTGCTGAACATACAGTAAAGGTGCGATTGATGTTGCACATGTGAATGATACTATATTTTTGGTAATGGTGGTGTTTGTGGCATGAGGTGATGGTGGTTGACTAAAATAGTGTTATACAACGGAAGTGGTGATAGTAGTGGTAGTAAAGGCGGCGACCGTAAAAATGATAGCAGCTATAATAATTGGTGATAATAATGTTGGTTATTCAACGACAATGATAGCATTAAGTTGTCTGTGTGTTAGAATAAGATAGTGGGACAACTAATGTTGAGAACATTAATTAGATTAACAAATGAGGATTCTAGGTATAGTTCTTCGACAAAACTTGCATGATTTATAAAAATATGTCCAAGGACTAGAAACTATAAATGTTTTCACTAGACGAGCTTCTCTTCTGATCATGTTTTGGAACTCATGTACAATAATAAAAAAGTTCTCTTTGGTTAAGAGATCGCGTAGAGGTTTTAACATCTTAATAGTATGAATCGATAGAAAAAGCACATCCAATACTGTACTTCTCATGAAAGAATGTATAAGGTATGACTAGAATTTGTCCATATTTTACACAAAAAGAAAGAGAAAATGTAAAATTAAATCTACACCCTTTCTCGCTAATTAAGCTCAAACTGTTTTGTCAGTTAAAGAGGCAATTAGGCCTATCGTTATATAAATATGTAAATATTCTTTACTAGATTTTGATACTCTAAATAAAGAATGAGGATAAAGGGACTACAAAACCAACATGTTGCTAAAATTATGCATCTTTTCCCTTACAAGTAGGTTTGAGGTTTGAATAATTTCTTAACGGGATGAACTGATCTAAGAAGCACATGCAATATTGTACTTCTCATGGGGAATATATATAGGTGTGACTATAGGATATATGTGGATTAACAATATACAAGGAGAGACCATTTTTGGCTGAGCCTACACCCTTTTGTCAAGAGACAAAAGGGCCTATCATTATATAAAACATGTAAGTATTATTTACTAGATTCTGGTACACAAAACAATGACGAGGACAAAAGAACTACAAAACCAGTATATTTGTGAAATTTGTCATCCATCTTTATCCTCAACAGTAATTTTGAGGTTTGAACAACTTCTTAATGGTATGAATCGATCAAAGAAGCACATGTAATACTCTTGAAAGAATATATAAGGCGTAATTATAGGATATATGTGGATTTGCTAATATTTTACACAAAAAAAGAAAGCGAAAAAGTAAAATAAAATATACACACTTTTCGCTAAGCCCATATTCTTTCGTCACTTAAAGAGGCACTTAGACCTATCTTATAAAATATGCAAATATTCTTTGCTAGATTCTGGTACATAAAACAATTAATGAAAATCTAAAAGACAATATATCGGTGAAATTTGTCATACATCTTTTCCCTTAATTGTAGTTATAAATGACTAAATTTTATTATGATTCTTACATGGTAGACAGTGAAATAATTAGTTGGAGAAACTTACATACTTGAGTAATGTCAACTATTACAGTTTAAGACGTATAAATGAATTATCTCATTTGTCTTTGAAATTAATTATCTTTCTTTGTTTTTTGAAATTTTAATTTGAACTGAATAAGTTCTATTAAATGAATGATTAGCACTAAAATCAAATTACATCACGTCCCGTGCATTTGCACGGGCACATTAGCTAGTTCTTATCAATTCTAGAGTCCTAAATTCAGTAAATCTCGGGCTCTTGTTTCGAGGTAACATCTCTAAGTTTTCATTTCTTACTATAAATAACCAAATACCATCAAAGTGATGTTCCTAATGAGAAAAACTCCAGCTACCAGTCGTGAGAACTCCGAGGGAGAGGCTGCTACAAATTACGTAAGCAAACAGAGATCTGAGCAATGCATTTTCAGAGTATAGCATTAAAGGTGCCGATTTTTTCTGTAGTGGCTACAACCTGGTGGTATTCAGGAGGCATAAGAAGAAGAATAAGAGCCAAGTACTGTAGGATTATGCGTACTGCATGCAGTGGTACCTTGTTATGTGATTAAAGGATGTTGCTCTGGCTCTATGTTGCCCTATCTCCTTTTTGTACTTTCTTGGTTTATCTTATGGGACCCCAAACTCGTCAATAAGACGGATTAGCGAGAATAGAAGGACACTAATCAGTAGAATGAATCTTGTGTGTTCTGCTTTGACAAAATCCAAAATTGCTAGTAGCATTTCCCAGTAATGTTGTAATTAACAACTATTTCTATTGCCATCCTTCCTTTTTCTGACGTGCTAAGGCAGTGTCAGCTTAAACTTATACCGTTGTGCCATGAGTTTGTTGGTTTACACTACATAGAGCAGTAAGGTATCATTGCTCTCCATGTCTGTATTCCATCTTAGGTTCTGCCATCCTGCTAATGTTTGATTGCGATCCTATGTCCGACCCAACAGCTTTCTTTCATAATCCAGTCATGAACTTTCAGATATCTAGTTTGCAGTGGAATAATCTTGTCGGCCCTTCGTCAGACTCAGTCCATTCTGTAATTCTTTTCTTTGAACGACAGAGAGAATTGTTTGGTTCACAGATATATATATATATATACACTCTGAAGTTTTTACATCTACATAGTTTGAATAACAAAGTTCACTTAGCCTTCTAGCAGCACCTGTTCTAAAAAAGAAGTCCCCAAGTAACTAAAGAAACAAAAAGTGAAGTTGCAAGTGTAAAGAGATTCAATTTCCTTCCAAATTATTGAGGCAAAAAATGGACATTGGCAGGGATAAGAGCTACGTCAGCAAACTAATCTCGTAACAAGATGTTATAGTAGTTTCTACTACATCAATCTCTCTGCACGATAAATCAAATATCGGCACGTCGCATTATATGACTATATGTTGAGTTTCACGCTTCTTTAGTTCCTAGGATTAGATGGTGAAATCAAGATGACACGTCCCTGGAAATGTTGGTGTTATTTAATTTATGATGCCATTTTAGGCTGTCTCATACCAGTATCAAGGTAAATTAAGAGCAAGTCTTGAGTCTATCACTTTCCATAATCCTAGATTTGGACGCTTGTCATTTATATGGGTCCGAGAGTCTATTATTGCTGAATCTAGAAAATGACTTCCTGTCACTGCTACGTTGCTGTAAAGCAGCCATGATACTTGTTATCCACATAGACGCCCTTCTCCATTCATCTAACAGGATCATTGTTTATTCAGGAACTTGATTTTTGATCTGCTTCCAGGCATCAGGAAATTGGGAAGACATCCTCAGGATACTTCCAGTCCTAGAAAAGTCGAAACAAACTTCCTGCATTGATAAGACATGATGAGACATCTGAACTAAAATCTAACAAACTTCCTGCATTGATAAGTTTCCATTATCACATGGGAACTCTGGCTACTACGGATCCAATTCACAAGTTCTAAATAACGAAGTCCGAATGACATTAGGGTAGTAAATTGTCCAGGTCCTCTCAGGGATAAACATTATTGAAGTAATTAAGCCAGCATATGAGCATGGGAAGCATTTGTACCGAACCAAAAGGAACAAGGACAGATAATAAATTAGAAGTGGATATAAGTTAACATGCATCAAGTCTAATTATTGCAAATCGGGTATAAGTTAAAGCAGTCAAAAGAACACAAGTTTTGTGCCTAACCACTAACACCAACTCGCCGCAGCGCACCTTTAAAATAAGCTAAATTAGCAGCTTTCTAATGGTCAATACTAATCCTTGAATCAGATGAGTACTACCATTTGTATCGGCGGATATAAACTCCTCTCCGATACCACCGTCCTTAAATGGCCAGCATTATTATTCGCTAAAAGTACCAAAATTATGTAGGAAACAACGGAGAAAATGGCAAACGAAGAAATGAAATCTTGTATCTAAGTGTCACAAGGCCGCTAAAACCGCCAAGTAAGGGCTTTAGAAGTTAGAACTAACACTAGGTTTCACTGGATGTCCTCACAAGCATTGTTCGCCTTGTAAAATGCAAGTTCATCTCATAATTTCGCTGTCGTTGAATGGTTTCTTACCAAATGCGTTGTTTGGTTAGAGCAGTACTTCAATCGCCTAACCAACAAGGATTGGTTCAGCGGTCCCCAGAATCTCAATCCAGATTTCCCACCTAGGTTGCGGGAATCGGAGGCTCGACTGTATGTGGCGGCCTTATAGGTTCCCAAGACGCAATTTCTGCCGGTTGAATTAGAACTTTACGGTCCAACCTCCAATGTAAGAAGAAAAAAAAAAGGTACTTCAATCGCCTAGCTAAAAAGCTGTTTGGCTATAATGGCTCTTCAAGTCAATTGATGGACTCACACAAGCATCCTCGACAGTAACTCGGTGATAATTAGACAAGCAGTTCACCTACCGTTAAGAAAAAGACAAAATAAGTACATGAAGGACACCAGCAACTTCATAGCTTTTACAGCTTGACCAAATAGCTTAAGCCATAAGCAGAATGGTAACAAGGTTAGGCAATCGAGTCTTCGTTCCTAAGCCAGCATCTTGCTAAATAAACACTCAATTTGGATGTTAGCATAGCAAATCAGTTATCCGTTCACGATGGTTCCACTGATGATGCTACAACTTGCAGCAGAAAGTTAAATTGCGCATTCAAAACCCAAGTTCTAGTATCATGAGAGGAGGAGAAGGAAAGTTGCCTCGGCAAACATCTGATCAATGGAAAGTGCGAGGATTAAGTATGTTCATTATAACGCAAAACTGGAATACAACAGAAGGCACAGAATAGTAGACACTAAGAGCATTAGATACAATTTCATGGCATACAGTAGAAAAAAATAGGATAAGTAACACGAACTACTATCCAAGACAGGTTGAAGCTGCCTCTTTTATGCTAGTGTGATGCTCTGAAAAAGCATGTCCTCTCTGAATAGGGTCATTACCATGCCGTGCTCAACTTGTGCGTCATCTCTTCCCCAGAAATTTGCACAAGACGTTATAGTTGGGTGATCCCCTATTGTGCACATAAGCGAGATCCACTAGCAGCTCAGCCCTTCGCCAGAAAGTTCACGTTCTGACAACCTATGTTAGTCAGAAGGCATCTCACTGTGTCAGCTGAAGCGGTCTCTTAAAAAAATTTCTTTAAATCCAGATCCAATTATTAGTGCTTCCCATGTTCTACCGCCAGGAGCAACATTTCTCCCAACCATTTCTCTAATTAGTTCCAGTGCTTTAGGAAGCAAGCCCCTTTTGCACAAGCAACATAAAATATCGTCAAAAGCTGGAGACCGATGTATGAAACACGTGTCCACCATTTCCTCCAACAAACCACAAGCTTCATAAATTTTGTTGGTGAATTTGTAGTGTGATTTTGTGACCGAAAGAAGGATCGGCTTCGAGACACGTTATAAAACGCTCTCCTTAAGTTTATATTTGCCCCCACCAAGGAAAACGATGTGCAGTGGATTGCAGGCAAATATTCTCCAAGATACAACGAAGAGCTTTAGTGAATAGCGTTTGCACACACGATATTCACCCCACAGATTTGTGTATGGAATTCTGGATAATGGGTTTTACAAGTAAGAAATTCTGCAAAAATTTATTATTGTAAAAAATCTGCAGAAAGGAAATAAAAACAAAGAGAGTGGATGCTAATTACTCTTTCCGAAAATCTGACCATTGTGCTCTATTTATAAAGCACTAGTAGTTGCTAATCAATGGTCACACCCTTACATCATGCACCCAAGCAATGTGGACCGTTGGATCAGAAACCGTTAAGATTAACGGTCCAGATTTGGGCTGGTAACTGACCAGCTCCCAACAGTTGGGTCTGGCCCGAACTGGAACCACCCAGCTGCCTAACAGGTGCAACCGTTCAGGCATAACCCGAATCGGTGCAAGTGTAACCGCCCAGCTGCTAACGGTCGGATCCGACCAGATCTGTTGTACCGACGGCCTAGTTTTCGTCACGAAAACTTAAAGGCGTCCGAACTAGAACCACCCAGCTGCCTAACAGGTGCAACCGTTCAGGCATAACCTGAACCGGTGCAAGTGTAACCACTCAGTTGCTAACGGTCGGATCCGACCCGATCCGTTGCACCGGCGGCCTAGTTTTCATCACGAAAACTTAAAGGCTTCTAACTGCGTCTCGCTTCGATACGCACGTGCGAAGTGCGCCATCAAAGTGCCACATTACGCCTCACAGCCCACTACCACGCGCGCCCGCGTGCGTGCGATCGTTCCTCGTATGGTACTTCGCATCATACTCGGTGCACATGCATACACCTTAGCATACCACATAAGAATTAAAATAAGTGGGGTTCTTTATTATATACCCACTTACTTTTCTAATTCCCTTCTATGTGGGATTCCTCCCTCTTTACCTCTTCATATTCCTTTCATCATTTTGACAAAGAAAATGAACCAAACTTGACACTATATTTTGAAAAACACTAACAATCCCCACCATTTTACAAAATATAAAATAAAACAAAACAAAAAATCAGATCTTATTATTCAGTGAAGTACATGCATAAATGAAGATGTCTTACGACTTGAATCTTCACTTAGTGATTATATATAACAAGACTAATCTGAAAAAGTGTGATAGATAAACTTTGAACCACTTATCCTTGTTAACTAGCCGGTCACATATCACACATGAAACTCTTATCCATACACAAATCCAGAAAACTGCTTATACAATAAAGGCCATGTAATTTGTATCTTGTTTTCATGAGTGCTCTAGAGTTAAGCCCTTTAAACACGACAGAAGCGGCCTCACTTCACACTCACTAGTCAGGTCTATCAAGAGTGTACCGTAACTAACACTCTAAAGAATGATCCTTTTATAGACCTATTAAGAGTATAATACTCACCATATTCCTTCATTACGGTTACCAAGCACATTACCTTGGGATGACTAAAATATGTGCTTGTAATCACCATCATAATGTACTTTTGACTCGTTGAACTCAAGACTTGGTGTTAGCAAGCGTTAAGTCGAGATTTCCATCATTGGTGATCCTTGACATGGGCTTGAGACCCATTCCTCGTGAGGTCCTAATAATCATTTCCCTTGGATGCCCTTTATTTAACGGATCCACTAAATTTTCCAATGACCTCACAAATTTCAATGGGATTACTCCTTCGGTAATCAACTGCCTCACGTAGCTATGTCTAAGACCAATGTGTCTAGACTTTCCATTATACACTTCGCTACGTGCTCGTGATAGAGTTGATTGACTATCACACCTTATCGATATCGGAGCCATAGGCTTAGTCCATAAAGGAACCTCTAAAGCAAATTCCTTAGTCATTTTGCCTCCTTGCCCCCTGCAGCTAAAGCAATAAACTCTACTGCCATGGTAGAATCAGTAATGCAAGTCTGTTTCTTCGAACCCCAGGATATTGCACCCCCACCAAGTGTGAAAATCCATCCACTCGTGGAAGCATAGTCCTCCCGATTCGTAATCCAACTGGCATCTGTGTATCCTTCCAAAACAGAAGGATACCCATTATAACATATGCCGAAATCCATGGTTCGTTTAAGGTACTTAAAGACCCTATATATTGCACTCCAATGCATATTACTAGGACAACTTGTATATTTACTAAGTTTTCCTACTGCATAAGCAATATCCGGTCTAGTTCAAGTCATAGCATACATTAAACAACCTGTTGCACTCGCATATTCTAGTTGTCTCACAGCTCTACCATCATTGGGAGACAACTTAATACTCTCATCAAACTGAGTACTAACTGGTGTGCTGTCCAAATGGTCAAACCTTTTTAACACCTTCTCAATATAATGAGATTGTGACAAGGTTATGCAACTATTATTCCTTATAATTTTAATTCCTAAAATCACGTCAGCAACACCCATGTTCTTCATTTCAAAATTATCGGATAAGAATTTCTTTGTTTTTACAACTTGTTCCAAGTCAGTACCAAAAATAAGCATATCATCTACGTATAAGCAAATGATAATGCCCTTACCACCATCCAACTTGCTGTACACACACTTATCCGATTCATATATTTTAAAACCATTAGACATCACAATTTGATCAAACTTTTGATGCCACTGCTTAGGGGCTTGCTTAAGTCCATACAACGACTTAATCAACTTATAAAGTTTATTTTCTTGCCCACGTACAACAAACCCTTCCGGTTGTTGCATGTATACCTCTTCATCTAATTCACCATTTAAGAATGCCGTTTTAACATCCATTTGATGAATTACTAGCTTATGGATGGAAGCTAGTGCTATAAGCACCATAATAGTGGTTATCCTTGCAACTGGTGCATAAGTGTCAAAGTAATCGACACCTTCCTTTTGGGAAAATCCCTTAGCCACTAACCTCGCCTTAAATTTTTCAATCGCTCTATCGACCCTTAACTTTTTCTTGAAGATCCATTTACAACCAATGGGTTTAGAACAGGGTGGTAAATCCACCAATTTTCATGTTCCATTTCCCATGATTGAATCAATCTCTTCATTTATTACTTCTTTCCAAAAAGAAGAATCTTGAGATTTCATGGCCTCTTCGTAAGTCTTAGGATCGGATTTCACATTTAAGACAATCGGTATGGAGTTGTATATTGTTGTCCTAGTTCCTTCTACCAATTACATGTAGAAATCGGGTCTATAGGTTTTAGCAATTCTCATTCGTTTGCTCCTCCGAGGTTCCACTTCATTTTCATGGTTTTTCTCAACATCACGTTGACCTTCCTTTTGCTCAACTTGCTTAGGAAGTGATTGGAACCTACTTTCGTCAAAGATGGCATCTCTAGATTCAATGATAGTGTTTTTAGAATAATAATCATTTTGTTCCACTATCATGAACCTATATGTTTTACTGTGTAAAGCATAGCCAATGAAAATACATTCAATACCTCTTTCACCCAATTTCTTTCTTTTTTGGTTCATGAACTCTTACAACGGCCCTACAACCCCAAATTTCAAAATATATCAGATTAGGCTTCCTTTTCTTCCATAAGTCATAAGGAGTAATGTTATTTCCTTTAGTTGGAACTCTATTTAATATGTAGCAAGCCGTTCATAAAGCCTCCCACAAAAATCATTTTCCTAGACCCGAGTTGGAGAGCATGGCATTAATCATTTCGACTAATGTCCGATTCTTTCTTTCCGCTACACCGTTCTGTTGTGGTGTATACGGTGCAGAAAGTTCATGTACTATGCCATTTTCTTCACAAAAAAAAAATGGTGGCCATAGTACTCTCCTCCCCTATCGGTTCTACTTACACTTTTATTTTGGCATCACAAAAATTTTCTACTTCATTTTCATATATGACAAAACTTGGCATGACATCATTTTTATTATGCAATAAATAAACATAGCAATACCTAGAATAATTATCAATGAAGGTCACATAATATGAGTTTCCTCCTAATGAAGGAGAGGAGTGAATATCTCCTAAATCACTATGTATTAAATCTAAAATCTTAAACTCTCTTTGTCCATTTTGAAAAGGAGCTCTAGTGATTTTAGTAAGCATACACGTTTTGCAAAATTCTTTATCTACATGCATACTAGGCAAAAGATTCAATTTAACCATGTCATTAATTTTCCTAGTATTAACATGTCCTAAACGATTGTGCCAAAGAAAAGATTGTGACTCAATAATATAAGCAGAAATAATATTTTTATTATTAATATTGAGCTTGAACAATCCATCACAAAAATATCCCTTGCCCACAAAAAACCCTCCCTTAGAGAGTACAAACTTATCAGCTTCAAAAACAAGTTTGAAACCAAACTTGTTAAGCATACAACCTGAGACTAAATTCTTCCTAATTTCGGGCACATGACAGACATTGGTAAGGGTGACAACTTTTCCGGATGTAAACTCGAGCTTGACATTTCCTTTGCCCGCAATTTGCACAATTGACGAATTTTTCATGTAAAGAATGCTTCCATCCTTCATCGGTTCATAGGTTATAAAAAATCTCTTGTCTTTGCACACATGCCTTGTTTCACCCAAATCAATCTACCATGCATCGTCATCTTCAAGGACATTTGTCTCACTAATTACCGCGACTAAATTATTTTCGGTCACCTTTTTTTGTTTCTTCAAGGCACGGCAATCACGCTTACAGTGCCCTGGTTTGCCACAGTAAAAACACTTTCCTTTGTGTTTTTTCTTCTTGTCCTTGTCGTCGTCGTCATTTCCTTGAAGCTTCCTTTTCTTGTTCTCACGGAAGTTCTTCTTGGACGATTCTCCTTCTTCCATGGCCAAGATTTTAGAAACACCTTCGCTTTTAGACTTTTCTTCCTTGCGCAAGTCTTCCTTAATCCAAAGATGAGTACCCAACTCGTCAAGGTTGATGTCTTCCTTGCGATGCTTAAGGCTGTTTCTAAAATTCTTCCAAAAAGGAGGCAATTTATCAATGATAGATGTAACCGCGATAAACTCATCCAAAGCTAACTTGTGTTGGGAATAACGATCAAGAATACTTTTAATCTCATTAAATTGTTCCATAACCGACCTACCATCAACCATTTTGTAATAAAAAAATTTATAAACGATGAACCTTTTACTGGTGGCATCGAATAACGTGTTGGACATGCCATTCAGAATATGTCCTCGACATATCTCATCATCTTGATCCCACCTCAATCTTTCACGTGTCTTCGCAACACTTTCCTCCTCATTTTCACCGGGTTCCGGAGGTCTTGGATTCATGATCACATAGTACACTTTCACTGTTACTAGTAGAAAGTGCATCCTCCTTTGCAACGAACAAAGTCTCCACCATCAAAGCGCTCCAAGCGGTGGAAATCCGAGCCCATGTCTTTCAATATCACGAACGCCATGTTGCAAAATATAAACTTAAGATTGTTGGTGAATTGTAGCATGACTTTGTGACTAAAAGAAGGATCGGCTTCGAGGCACGTTGTAAAACACTCTCCTTAAGTTTATATTTGCTCCCACCAAGGAAAACGATGTGAACGAGTTGCCAGTAAATATCCTCCAAGATACAACGAAGTGCTTTAGTGAATAGCGTTTGCACACACGATATTCACCCCACATATTTGTGTATGGAAATTCTGCAGAAATTTCTTATTATAAAAGATCTGCAGTAAGGAAATAAAAAAGAAGAGAGTAGACACCACAAAGTATGGCACAACCAAGCTAGGCGCCAATGGCAAAACCACGCTTTGCACCGGCAGTACACCCAGTTTTGTAATTGGCCCCCATTTTTGCGCTTCTTACCCCGTTGATCTTGTGATTGTTGAGAAGTCTTTCAGAGTAACCGAGGGTAACTTTGATGTCACCGACATTGAGGGCAACCTTATGTTCAAAGTCAAAGGACGAAGTTTTTTCTTAGCATTTCATGATCGCCGTCTCTTGATTGATGCTGCAGGAAACCATGTGGTTACTTTACGTGACAAGGTTTGGTCAATGTTCCATTTCTTGGATTCTTCAAAAGATCTTAGTCAATTCTAGAATTCCTACTATGCATGCATGCATCAGCTAGGAACCGGAATTTGTCGTTTGAGCTCAAAATAAACACGTCCTTCGTAACGAAAGACTAACGTTAATAAACATGTCCTTCGTAACGAAAGACAAACGTTTTGTTATTTGTTGTGCTCCAAAGACAATCTCCGTTTGTGCAGCATCACGAACTGTGAGAAGGGATTTCCAGTATATCTCTAAGAAGCCCTGCAACTTGTTAAGAATCAAATAATGCATCTTTTATGCTAATTTCTTGGGCACCCAACAAGAAATTGTTCTCTACCCTTTCATTACTCTCTTGCTTTGTGATTGAATTGTGTGTATAGATATTGACAGCACACAGCAGATGGGGAGTGTTTAAGGGAGAGCACAGACGCTAAAAACCTACTCTTCAGTCTCAGAACACCGCATGTAATCCAAATTAGATGTTTTCTTAGCCAATAACTCGGCCGAGGAGGTTTGTGACTTCAGAGTTGAGGGAAGTTGGACCGAAAAATCTTGTGTCGTAAAAGCCGGAGAATCTTCAACAATCATCGCCCAAGTAATAGTTATATCCTTTTATCTGTTCAAAACATTCTTTCAAAAGTCTTTCAGGTCCAGTTGCTGTAGTGGTTTAGTCACTACCTTCGTATATAGGACTCATTTGGTCAAAATTTTTGAATTACAGATGCAAAGATTGAAACGCTTGGAAAGGACAAGTTCACAGTTTCAGTTCATCCTAACGTGGATTACGCTTTCATTGTTACTCTTATCGTGATCCTAGATGAGATCCATCTTTAGGACACTGCTGGAACAGATGTTCAAGTTGGCCTCAAGAACTGCGATAGTTGATATTTGGATATGTTTTGCTACTTTGATGTACCGTTTGCATCTTGTGCATTTCTACCACATCCTAATGTTCTTGCTTTCCAAGTAAGTCTATGGTTGCTTTGTAACTAAGCACAACTGTATTGCTTGTTGCTTGGTGCGACAGACTTGTAAACTTTCATCTTATTCCGAATAAAACCGCGGTTGCCCTGCAAATTACAAGGGACACCTTAGTTGCGCTTGGGTGTAGTATAAGATTGCAGATGAAGGAAATTGGTGAAAACTGTGTGCCAAAGAACAATGAGGTTGAACCTCTTTGCGCGACAGACTATAAGGTTCATAAACTTATTGAGATATCAGCTTTACCAGCCCATCAGGTGAATCTAGAGCATCATACGCTAACATAGTAACATGGCAAGTAGAGTGAACTCATTTAGATGGTGGTAGACACGATCAAGCATGGTGGTAATAAACATTGTGAGAGTTGGCATCATAGAAATGGAAACTTCGAATTAAGATGAAATCTTGATTCTAGCTCTACCTCTTCTTACCCCAGTGTCTTACCCCAGTATTCTACAAGATCCTGCTTGTCAATTTGGCACAAACCATTCTTCTTTCAGTGTAGACCATACTCGAGTGATGTTTTCTCAATCTCGCAAAATCCATACCCTACTGTATCCTTTCCTAGGTGATCGTTCATTGACCTAAAATTTATCGTCGTCCAGTTGCAATGACGCTGTAAGGGAAAAGAATTACTTGACTCTCTGGCTTGTACTTCGGTTTTCTTAATAAAACAGTACATAGCATTTTTAATTTTTAGTTTCTTCGTGGAAAGCAGCTGCATAGCATATATGCTACGGAATTTCAACTATTAAGCCCAATTGTCACTAATCTATGGGGTTAACGTAACGGACAAGCCATAAGTTCGGAAGTCATAACAATGCGTGAGGGCGAGTCATGCCGTTAATGGATGTCACAAACAATGCGTGGACGTGAGATCGATGACACTTGCTGTGAACCCTTAACTATCACCTACAAAAAGATAAATTTTGACTCATACCAGGTTATAGGAAGATAGCTATAACCTTTCATACAACGACAACCGGTGGTCGATAAATATTTTTAGTGGCTTTTATTAAGTGATACTAGAAATGTGCTGTTAAAAATTATTGCTAAAAGCGTTAACAAAAATGACACTATTTTATTTAGCTTTCATTAATTGTCGCTATACGAGAAATCGCAACATTCTTCCTAAGCTTGGGCAGTGGCCAACTTTGTAACCATGTATATCGGAAACTCACATGTACTCTCCACTTAGCTGCCAATTCAGATATTGACTGTACATAGGAGATGGCAAGTGTTCAGGGAAGAGATCTGAGACTCCCAAGATCTACTCTTCAGGGTCAAGAAGTTTCCTTCTTGGTCTTGTTGACATCTTTCACTGGTCATTCGACAATTTCCTCGATTCTAAACAAGAATTTGCCAAGTCAACATCATATTACTTAGGTATTCCCTGTAAAACTTACGGTAAACAATCAAAGACAGAACAGATTTGGTTTGATCTAGTCATATGGCAGGAAAAAAGCTGCAGGCCAAATATAAAAGCTCATGTCGCTGTTGAGATTTAATTTTTAAAAATCTCATGGGCGTTGATTGTAGTTGAGAGCTTAACTATTCTACAGAGGCAGCCAAAATTTTTTCTTGATTTTATCTTGTTTGGCAGAACCCGGAGGCGAGTTGGCCATTGCATTTCAAATTTCAAACCATGTGTGTTGCTGGTGTTTGTGGCAACCGGCGGCACCATTCTCTTTGAAGCGGAGGCTTTGTCCATGATTGAAATGCCAACATTTTGAGGGCATACGGCTGGAACGGCTAATTACCGTTGTTTCATGGAACGGTGCCATGCCGTTTCTATAGATTTTCAGAATCGAGAAATGGCGGAACAGGAGAGTCGGCGCGCAACATTGGAGGTTGTAACTGTTGATTCTGCAACTGCTCACTTTTGAAGAGGTGCTGTGAGTCTTTGTAACCGTGATTCTCCAGAATAGTTCCTGTGGTTTATGTATGCATACTAGTATATGTAAAAATATATGTACATACTAGCTAATGTGCCCGTGCAAATCCACGGGACACGATGCAATTTAATTTTAGTTTCAATCGTATCCGTTTAAAATTTCAGAGGAGAAAGAAAGAGTGAATTCTAAAGGCAAAGGAGCTAAATCATTTAAACATCTTAAACATTATAATTGACAGTACCCAAGTACATAAATGTGCGAAAAGATTAGTTCGCAACCTAAAATATAAGAATCGTATCAAAACACCTTTAGTACCAAATTTCGGTTATGGACTAATTCAGGAACGACACGGCTAATCATCATAGCTTACTTTTCTAGCTTCATTCTCCCTTTCACTTTTGGCACTTAGTGTGGTTAGTGTAACATCTATGTCTTCATTTTGTAATTCATCACACATTCCATCAACATTTGCATGTTTCTTTCGGAGGCATCTCTTTTTGGTTTTGTCATAGGTTACCTTCGTAGCTCTTTTCTTCATGTAATTCATCAACCATGTCATCTTCAATAATGTCCTCCAAGATGCAACCTTGGCCCGTCGGGTAGGCGACTCCTCCAGGATACTATCTCCTCCAGGGTGTTTTAAGTGCTCCAACATGAAGACTCCTTCCGCCAGGTAGACGGATCCTCCGAAATGCTACCTCGGCCCGTCAGATAGGCAACTCCTCAAAAACACTGTCGCGCTCTGAGTGCTCCTACACAAGGACTCACCTACCGGGATAGGCGACTCCTCCGCGACGCTATCTCCACCAGAGCGCTTCAACTCTCCTTCCACCGGGTAAACAGCTCCCCCAGGATACTACCTCGGCCCGTCAAGTAGGCTAATCCTCTAGGACACTACCTTGGTGAGCTTTGAGTGCTCTGGCATAAGGACTCACCCACGGGATAGGCGACTCCTCCATGACACTATCTTCGCCAGGGTATCCAGGTGACTAGCGTACGTGCTCCGGCACTGAGGGCTTTCATCGGCACCCCTAGGGACTATGACCCCTAGGTCACTCTGAGACGGGAGCAGGTCTCTGGAGGGCATCGTGTCTAGTCTGGCTGGCAGTTGGGTGACGGGTCTTCATCGATGTCTCTTGACAATGTAGGACTCTACTAGGGCTTTAGATTGATGGCTGGATCAAGGGGCTCTCTGGCCACATAGAAGTTATATGGGCCAGTCTTTCTAGATAGACAAAGTGACGCTGTGCAGGACAGGCCAGGTGAATATGCGATCCTACACTCTGTGGAGTACCGACATCTATGGACCCCTTTGGTGACGTGTCACTCTCGGGAAGCGTCACGTGCCAGTTGATGGCATCATCATCTCAACATCCATACATAGTGGTCTTGAGAATTCATTTAGCGGACTCAACATTTTCAGAACTCATGCTCACATTCACTTTCTCACTCTAGAATTATAGAGAGAGAAATATACAGGACCTCTACTCTGAACCTAAGCATTAGACTGTGACTGTCATCGTGTATTCACCCCACACCATCGCCCTCGCAGCACTGCCATCCTCAGGCTCTATCTAGGAAACCTGTGGTCTCTGCCCTTATTCCATCCTTGCTGTGTCCTACATCAGTATACTTTGCATCTGACTCGGACTGCATTCCTTGTGACACATCCACACGATTGCTAACCCACTTCTTTAGCATCAAAAACTCTACGAATGAAAGTTTAATCCAATGTGGCGAGCAACAATAAGTTCTAAAAATCTGATTCGGCATAATTATATAGATTTTTAAAATCTTATGTTTTGAAATACACACACACACACACATACATACATACATACATACATACATGCACGTGTATCAATGTCTCGGCCAAGAAGAAAAATAGCCTTCCGAAATGTCTTCCTGAACTTGCTCTTTCTCCCACCTGCTCCCAAACACACGATGGCACAAACGAGCTATGCATCATTAGCTAGACATGTTTCAGTAATCAGTTTTGCATTCCCTTATCCAGTTGATCTTACAACCGTTACCGAGGTTATGGCCTTAACAGATGGCAACTTCATGGTTACAGATGTTAGTGATAATACTTCTGAAAATTGAAGTTATCTTAGCTTTTCATGACTGTCTTGTTCTAGTTGATGCTGCTTGGAACCTCATCGTTACTGTAAAAAAGAAGGCTTGATTTTTCTTAGTTTACAAGCATTCAAGCGTAAAAATTTGCCTATAACATTTCCCTTTGTACACAGAAATGGAGCATGCATAGCAGATGGCAAGTTTTCAGGGGTGATAGCAGAGACGATGCAGATTTGTTGTTCAACACCAAAAGATCCGAAGGCATTCAACTCAAGATGAAATTGAACGTGTTCTTAGCAGATAACAGAACATAGGAGTAATGTGATTTCAAGGTGGAAGGGAGTTGGTTATTCAACTCAAGATGAAATTGAACATGTTCTTAGCAGATAACAGAACATAGGAGTTATGTGATTTCAAGGTGGATGGGAGTTGGTTAACCAGATCCTGCATCATCAATGCCGAAAACTCTTCCATAATTGTCGCACAATCAACAGTTTTCTTATTTAATTCCCCTGTCCACCGGAGAAGACCATTATAAATTAAGTGAGGATGACGAAAATGTTAATAAAGACCCATTATCTGCCTACTAACAAATAGTATGTATTTGTTAGTCTGGATTATTATAGTTAATTAGAGGATATTTATCTCCTAAGTGTTTGAGATAAATACGATATTTATCTCTTAAGTGTGAGAAATAAATACAGTTTTTATCTCTTAAGTGTTTGAGGTAAAGTCGGTATCTAATACTATTTCTATATATACAAAGGTTAGAGATATCCCAAGAAAAATAAATTATACAATAATAAGTCACAAGACAATTTCTCCCTCTATTGCATTCTTTCTAGAGTATCACCGAGCTCTAGGATTTGGTTGTGGACGTAGAACTCGATTCTAGTAGCCGTTTTCGTACCTGCAAAAAAGATTAAACGTGTTGGAGGCTCGTAACAACAAGGATACCTCGTCGAAATTTTCGGAGACTTCATAAGGTATATTCAGTTTCTAAACCCACTATATCTTACATGATAGCGCAATTAATTGTTTCAACAGAAAACTTATTGACTGATAATGCAGATGCACAAGAAAAACACAGCACAAAGCATCTTGCTTGCAATGGACGAGTTCATGGTGACAGTGTATCCTCATGTGGATTATGCTTTCATAGTTTCACTTATTACGACTCTTGATGGTATCAACCGTGAGGGATTACAAACTTAATCCAACAACACCCCCCCCCCCCCCCCATTTCATATACTTTCTCCTGCATGGTTGGTGCTCCGTTGACATGCGTTACCACGGTTGGGGTTAAGTCCCTCTCATCTCACCGGTCATGTTATCGCCTAGTTATAATATATACGTACCATATGGAACTTGGATTAGTACAGTAATATGCATTGCCGTACACATTGTGACATGTTATGCACAACCGTTGAATTGTGTTTATTTCACTGTCTATTGTATCGCCATACTAAGTCATTCAATTTTTAAAATCATTGCAGTAAATATTTTCTCTTTCGGTCAAATAGAAAGTCACCATTTCAAGGGCATCATTTCTCAAAGTTGAAACCAGCAATTGAAACTTATAGGGTGATCCCTACTTGTTTGTTTGTTTGTTGCAATACCACCCTTTGCCTAGCTCACGGTAGAGAACTGAACGAGGGACATGATGCAATCAATTTTTTCCTTAATTATTTCTCTTTGCAACATAACGTTTGCTGGTCAGCTAACAAAGCTATCACCTCCACTAACAATTTTGTAAACTCTTTTGCAAAAGGAAGGGGATTTTACAGATTAGCATGGTACCCAAATAGTTTGATGTTGAAAGTAGCTCAAATCCCCAATCTCTGCTTTTCAAGTTGCTTTGGATGCCCTTGAAAGTAGAATTAGCTGGGTATACCTCAATGATTTGAAATGATGTTCCACTGTCTCCTACATAAGCTGTTTTGGTATCCAGAGAAAGCATGCTTGCACTGAATGGAGGCTCATCTCTTATGTCCACTAAACATAGGCCATATACGAACTATGTAACATGTTGTGTCCATTTCTAATATCTATACTATTAGAGAGAGAGAGAGAGGAGGCATTTTTTAACTTTCAATTCTGCCCATGTATTACACTTCAATTCCTCCCCATTGATAGTTGGTAACAATAGAAATTTATATGCTAGTCATTTTTGAAGCATTTTCACACCACCTCTCCACAAAATAGTGACAAGTTATTATGGTTATAGTTTACTGAATACCCTCTATTCCAAAGCCTTACACCGTTGTTCTTAAATTTTTGTCATTACCAAAATTACTTCTGTCTTCTATCTTTAGTTTTTATGGTGGATGAAACCAATAGAAAGTATATCCGATGCAACGCGACATGTACTATGATACATTATGATATCAAACTTTAATAATCCACGGCGTATGCCCTGACCACTAGTCATATTTTGAGAAGGCAGTTACATCACAAAGCCTCAAACTTTTAATGCTTGTAACTGCACCCCACAATTTCATTAACAACACTCTCAACTCGCCACCAACCACCCGCCACAAATTCCTGCATCATCTCTGACCAGAATCTGCCCCTCTGTCAGAGAATACATGCCCCTCCTTCTTGTGGCCTCTCCCCAATTTCGTCGCCATTAGAAGGGGGAGAAACGGGGGCTGTATACATCGGTCGCAATGGTGATGCGCGGCGGCGTGCAGCAGTGGATTTTGGTCGCGGCGGCATGAAGGTGGCAGAATTGTAGGTGCAAAAGATTGAAAGGCTTGGGAAGGACAAGTTCACAGTATCAGTTCATCCTAACGTGGATTACGCCTTCATTGTTACTCTTATTGTGATCGTAGATGAGATCCACATCTTTAGGACACTGCTGGACGCAAATATTCAAGCTGGCCTCAAGAACTGCAATAGTGGGACATGTCTTGCTTTTATGAAGTACAGTCTGCCTCTTGTGCATTTCCACCGCATCCTAATGTTATTGCTTTCCAAGTACGATTATAGTGCTTGTTGCTTGGTGCGACGGGCTTGTAAATTTTCATCTTAGTAAGACGACGATTTCCTTGCGAATAAATACAGGGGGCACCTTAGTTACGCTTGGTTGTAGTATCAGATTGCATGCAGCTTAAGGAAATTGGTGTAAACTAAGTGCCAAAAAGAGCAATGAGATGGAACCTCTTTGTGAGTGAACTGATTTAGATGGTGGTCGCGTGTGCAAAAATAAAATTCCTATTCTATACAGATATTATTATAGATAGTTACTTATCGATTAAATTTTTTATTTTATGTCACTTTTTAAAAAGATTTTCATGAAATGCCACTTGTCACTATTGTAGGTAATTATGTAATACCAAAATGTAGTATTTTACGATCCTACCCTCATTTTGGACACGTGTCGTCATCAGAATCACTCATAAAAAATGAAAAAGGTGTTTTCATTATAAGTAGTATAGATGAAAACTTTGAGAATAGAATCAACTATCACCACCTCGTCTTACCCCAGTATTCTACAAGATCCTGCTAGTTAATTTGGCACAACTCGTACACAAGCGATTTTCTCTCAATCTCGTAAGACCAATATATTATTGTTCTTTCCTATATGTGATCGTCCAGTTACAATCGCTCATGATGCCATAAGGGAAAAGAATTACCCGACTCTTTGGCTTGTAATTCTGTTTTCCTAGAGAAACAATATATAGCATACTAGTTAAAATCCCGTACAAATTTTGGCTTAGTAAAACAGTATATAACATACTAGTTAAAATCTCGTGATACGCATGGAAAGAGATGTAGTTTAATTTATATATTATGAAGTGGGGAAATGAAGATCACAAGATTAAAGTTATTTCTTGGTCATTCAAAATTTAATACTTATTTAGCTCAATTTTAATATTGTAAGAATTAAAGAAAATAGGATTAGAGTTTTGGAAGGTATAGAAGATGCCAACCAAATTCAAATACATATATGATTAGTATTTTTTTTCTGGATAGCAGCTAGGAAATTTTCAACTATTAAGCCCATTTGTCACTAATCTATGGGCTTAGCGTAATGGACGATTCTCATTGGACTCATTGAAGGGTGAGTCATACCGTTAATTGATGTCATCACGAACATGTGGTGGCTAGATGACACTTGCGAGAACCCTTAACGATCAGTTACAAGATATATTAGCTGCTATGAGGGTTGTAGAAAGATAGTTATAACCCTCTATACAACGACAGTTGATGGTCGATAAATATTTGTAATGACTTTTATTTAGTGACACTGAGAAGATGCTGTTAAAAGTTATCGTTAAAGACGTTAACCAAAAATAACACTGATTATATGTAAAGATCATAATTGTCACCATATAGAATATCGCAAATATCTTCCTAAGCCTCGCAAAAATTTAGGGGCTGTACGTTTACGTTTTTCAGTTTTCATTTTTGTAATGATGATGAAAAAGATGCCTTTTTTCGTGTATGTTTACGTTTTTTCGGTTCCATTTTGGATAAAATTTCCAAATAGTGTCAAAAAAACTGAAAACACCCAAAGGGTGTTTTCACCTTTTTCCTCGAACTGTATTCTCCTAATCAGAATATCACCTCTTCTCCCTCATATCTACCACCCTGTTTCAACAAACACTCACCAAACTAGACCACCCATTTCACTTGGTCTTCCTATAAATGAAAATAGTGGGGTCCATTAATGAATTGATTTAGAAAAAAGTTGGTAAAAACGAAAATGAAAATGATAAACGTACAGAAAAAATTGAAAAACTAGATACGGAAAAAAGTAAAAGTACACAATACGATTTTAGAACTGAATACTAAATTCTGGAAACCAAAAACAGAATATAGAATACAAAAAAAAATCTCGTAAGCGTATGGGCCCTTATGCATGACATTGTGATGATGCATATCAGTCGGACGTATGGGCTCCGAACAACTGCGTTGCAAGGCAAAAGAGAAGAAGAACGTCCATTTGTCGCTAGAAAATAAATTCGACATTAAGGCCCCATTTGACAGAGTTTTTTTTTCAGTTTTATAAACTGGAAAAAATAAGCGCGTTTAGCGGACAATTTTCGTTTTTTTTCTTCAGTTTAAAAAATCAGTTTTTAAATCAGGACTTTTTTTAAAACTCCAAAAATGAGTTTCAGTTTTCAATTTTGATTTTTATTTTGAGACCACCACCACCGCCGGCACCCACCGCCCACCGGTAGCAGCCGATAGTGACTGTCGGCGGCCGTTTGCCACCTCCGTCGACTGCTGGCGACCACCGCCGCGACTGCCAGCAACCACCGTCGGCGGCTAGCAGCCGCTGGCCACCGCCAAGGCCCACACCACCACTGCAAACCACCACCAAAGAAAATACTCAAAATAAAAACTGGGTAATCAAATACCAAAAAAAAAAACTCAATTTAAAAATTGAGTTATCAAACACCCACTTGTTTTGTAATTAAAAAAATTAGACTGATTTTGATTTTTTTAGAAACAGAAAATTAAAATTGAAAGTGTTGTCACAGAACCTAAGGGTTGGTTTGACAAAACTTTTTTTTTTGGTTTTCAGTTTTTAAAGAGTAGCTTAATTTTATTTTTTTTACAAAAACAAGTGGATGTTTGATAACCCTTATTTTTTTTAGTTTTTTTTTTTGGTGTTTAGTAACCCTTTTTATTTTGACTTTTTTTTTGTGGTTTGCGGTAGCGGTGGTGGGACGTAGCGATGGTCGACTGTGGTGGTGGCCTGCGGTGGCTGGTGGCTGCCGGCGGTGGTCGTTGGCGGCCGGAGGTGGCTGCCGGAGGCCGGCGATGGCTGCCGGTGGTGGTCCCCGACGGCCGGAGGTGACTGCCGACAGTCGCCAGCGGTGGTCGCCAGCGGCCGGAGGTGGCTGTCAGCGGCCGATGGTGGTCGCCTGAGGTGGCTGCCGGCGGTGGGAGGGTGGTGGTCTCAAATAAAAAACCAAAAATGAAAGAAAAAAAAAAAAACTAGTTTTTAGAGTTTTTTTTTTTACTCTTCAGTTTAAAAACTGATTTTTTAAATTGGAGAAGGAAAAAAAATAATTATCAAACGCACTTTTTTTTCAATTTTCAAAAAAAAAAAAGAAAAAAAAATCGCGTCAAACGCGACTTAAGACTTTCTACTTTCTCGGTGACGGATGGGCCACGTTTAGCAGCACGTCGCAATTTCTTGAGAGTATCTACTCCGCTTGTAAACCGTAGCCCGCGTCCAAAGCGCAAAGGAATGGCCGTGGGTGCATTGTCACACAGTCAGCTCACAGCCCATCCCCCACCACCTTTCCTTAACGTACATGCTCATCACCTTTCACCAAAGGGTTATATACCCTTTTGATCAGTTCTTCCTTGGGAGTTTCAAGTTGAAGAAAGCTCCATTCTCTTTGGCTTTGATGGCGGAACCCAGTTACGTGCCCACGGGAAACCCGGTGGCAGTTATAAGCCCACAGTTCTGTGCGCCGTACCCGGTGGATCTAACCATAGTCAGGAAGGTGATGACCCTCTCCGATGGAAATTTTGCCGTCACGGATGTTAATGGTAACATCATGTTCAAAGTCAAAGGGAAGCTGTTGAGCATTCGTGATCGCCGTGTCTTGCTTGACGCTTCTGACAGGCCCGTTGTCTCTCTCCAGCAGAAGGTTCTTCTTCTTCTTCTTCTTCTACCTGTAATTCTGCTTCGATGTGTGTGTCGGTGTGTTTTTATTGCACATCTCGGGCTGCAATTTCAGGTCTGAAGTTTGCAATTCAACGATCATTCTTAATTTACTTCTAATTAACGGTAACCTTATTATCCTATGCCTTACATAGATACCACATAAGATTTTTACGGTGGGAAAATTTGAAGCATTAGTCCTAGATTTCCTTTAATTTGTTTTTATCGTACACAATTAAGAAGAAAATAAATATTAAGAATCTTCCAAATTTAGCGATTTGGTCATCATGACTGCCATTGAAGGAACTTGGAATCCTGGCTGAAAGCACAAGTAGCTGTAGTGGACTGCATTTATCAATCCCTGTAGGTTTCGTTTTGGATTCAAGGATTTGAAAAAAAATTGATGTTATCCAGTTTGCTTGAAGGAGGATGTGAGGTTGATCACTTGTAATTTGTTTCACATTGATTTCAACCAAACCAATGGGTGATTTTTGTGACATGATGAACACTGCTAATTACTTGATCTCATACCATTAGATCCTGTTTCTAGCCCTTCGAGATGGCCATATGTGATCTTGGGCCTCTTAATAACTTGACTGCACACTTAGAGATCGAAGAAAATGAAGGATCGGAAACTAATATGTACTCTCTACTTGGCTGCCAATTCAGATATTGACTGCACATAGGAGATGGCAAGTGTTCAGGGGAGATAGCTCAGACTCCCAAGATCTACTCTTCAGTGTCAAAAAGTCTTCAATCCTTCAATTCAAGACTGAGTTGGATATATTCTTGGCGACCAACACAAAAGAAGATGCTTGTGATTTCAAAGTTAAAGGTAGCTGGTTGGAGCGATCATGCGTCATTTATCTTGGAGATTCTTCTACTATCGTTGCCCAGGTAACAAAGCCACAACCCTTTTAGCTTCAGGAAAAGATAAACCAAAGAGAAATCCCCCTCAATGCTACGCCACTGCGAACTGTTTTTCAATGCTTAACCGTTTTATGTACTACTCGCTTTTCTAATACTCTAACTGCGTCAAATGCTCGTGATGAAATGGAAATGCAGATGCACAAGAAACATACCGCTCAGAGCATTGTGCTGGGAAAAGACACATTTACGGTGACTGTGTATCCGCATGTTGATTATGCCTTCATCGTTGCTCTTGTTGTGATCCTTGACGAAATCAATGAAGATAGAGATGACTAATTGTCCTCCTTACAATTCTGGTATCAGTTGTGAAAGGTGCTGGACTCCCTTGGCATTCTGTGTCGAAGGTGGTGTGTAACTCATAAAATTACTAGTAACTACATACATTGGTTCTGCCAAAGCTTTTGCTTACAGATTTAGCCTTTCCGTTTCAACTGATTTTGATGCTGTTCCCTTCATTTGGTTTTGAACCCACCAAAGAGGAAATGAAATAGTCTGAGTGCGAAGAAAATTGCCTAAAACAGTTGTATGCAAAGCCAAATATTTGGTTTTGACTTCCCTTCGTTGATTAGTATTCTATTTTCCTTCTTGGGCTTGTTGACGTTTTTCACTGGTCATTCGATAGCTTCCTCGGTTCTAAATAAAGACAGAACAGATTTGGTTTGATCTAGACATATGGCAGGAAAAAAGCTGCCGGCCAAAAATAGTCTACTAAAAGCTCTTGTCGCTCTTGTTGCCTTGACTTACCTGCCGATGGCCATCCTAAGCCAGCGGCCAATGGGAAACCCGGTCTACTCGCCAATGCCTAACCCTACCCCCATGCATATGGCGAACCAACCCTACTCTCCCATGGCCAACCTACGGTCCAATGCCTTACCAAACCTACCCTCCTACGACTAACCAGGGCTACCCGTCAATGCCGAACCAACCCTACCTTCTGACGGCTAATGCAGCCTACCCGCCTAATGAAAGCCCTTCTAATCAACCAACAGAAAACTCACTGGTTGCTAACCAGGCCTCCCCACAAAGTGCAAGCCCAACTAACCAGCCGATGGCCAACTCGGGTAATCAACCAATGGCTAGCCCGGCCCACCCGCCAATGACGAACACACCTAGACCGGCAATGGGTAAGGCTGTGTACCCGCCAATGGGTATTCCGAGCTCTCAATATGGTCCCGAGGCGAAACCTGTGACCATTATAAGCCAACAATTATGTGCTCCACACCCGATGGAAAGAAACATAGTGTTCAGAGCATTGTGTTTGGAAGAGAGACGTTTACTATGACAGAATATCGTATCTGACATTGATTACGCCCCATTTGTTGCTATGGTGGTGATTCTCGAAGAAATCAAAATGAACAGAAACAACGAAGTTTGAAGTCATTGCAAATAATGATGTATATAGAGGGTGATCAAAGCTCTAAAAGCACGCGTGGTTACTAGTTGAATTGTTGTGTGATCTTATCGCTGTTACAAGACCGAAAGCGAATAGATAAATCAGAATTTTCTTTTACTTACTGCAAATGGCTGAACAAGCAGGCTTTCTTCCATGCATGAATTCGACTCAGGCTTTACTGATGCATCTCGGTAAATTGAAGAGACCGAGAATACGTCATTCAATTTCTTTCCTTCTTTAACAACATTACCTTAGCAGTAATTGAACTTCTCAAAGTGGAAAGAGGGACTCAAAGTTTAGAATGGTTTAAGCGTTAAAAATGTTTAGTACTATGAATATGAAAAGCATCTTGAAAAGAGAGTAAAGAAAGCTCACATATCGCAGCTCTTGTACACAAAGGTAATATTAGGAGTACTCTCAATTAGATAGCAACTGGGGCAAGGGTTTTATACATTGGAAAGAGCGAACTAGATTCTGCTTTGTGTTGTTTGCTAAAACTGAACTTCCATTTTGCATGTTTCTATTTCAGAGCCAAATCCCACCGTTGATCTTCTTTACCTTACTCCTAAATCTGGCTCGTTGTTCGCTTTAAACTTCAAGATATCTTACTTGAGTTCGTAAGTAGGAGTCCATTATGACCATGCTAATGAGCTACCAAATGAGGGGTGCCCATATATCTAGATGAAAAACACTCTTTAAGGATGGTACATAAGTTTACATCTTCCAAACCACTAGTTCTTTCAAGTTTGTACTCCGCTTTCCCTTTGAAATTTATTCGCCGATTGGTACTTTATGATAAATAATTTGAAGGATCAGATTAAAAATGGGTATTGGAAGCGGAAAAGAAACCAAAGCTTCACACGCACCATACTGCTTAGATCATTCCTTTGAACAAGTCCATGCCGAAATCAATCTAAACCAAGATAGCATTGAAAAGTCTAAGAAAAGGAAATTTCTTGTGAACATCAGAAGTCAAGTTTCACAAGAATGTCTTTAAAAACATCTCAAATTGCAAATCAACCCAGGACTGGAAACCTCTTCCTGAACTCGCTCTTTATGCCACCAGACCAGCTCTCCAAGACACGATGGCACAAACGAGCTATGCACCATTAGCTAGTACAGTACATGTTTCCGTCATAGGACCTCAGTTCTGCGTTCCCAATCCACTTGATCTTGCAATCGTTAGGAAGGTTATGGTTTTAACAGGTGGCAACTTCGTGGTTACAGATGCTAGTGACAATATTATGCTCAAAATTGAAGTTCCCTCAGCTCTTCATGACCGTCGCGTTCTTGTTGATGCTGCTGGAAACCCCATCGTTACTCTAAAGCAGAAAATTTTATATTACTGAGTTCACAAGCATTCAGGCGAAAAAATATGCCTATAACATTTCCCTTTGTACACAGAAATGGAGCATGCATAGCAGATGGCAAGTTTTCAGGGGTGATAGCAGAGACGACGCAGATTTGTTGTTCAGCGCCATAACGTCCTCATTCATTCAACTGAAGACGAAATTGGACGTGTTCTTAGCAGAAAACACAGCAGAGGAGTTGTGTGATTTCAAGGTCGAAGGGAGCTGGTTGGACAGATCCTGCACCATCTATGCCGGAAACTGTTCCGCAATCGTCGCACAGCACAAAGCATCTTGCTTGGAAAGGACAAGTTCATGGTGACGATGTATCCTAATGTGGATTATGCCTTCATAGTTTCACTTATTGTGATTCTCGATGCTATCAACCGCGAAGGAGCAGAAAATTAATCCACCAGCATAACCATAAACCCTCGCCTTTTACATACTTTCCCCTGCATGCTCGGTGCTCTGTTGTGCATTCGTTACAACGGTACGTTGGGGCCAAGTCCCTCTCATCTCATCGGTCTTGTTATTTGTCTGTGTACAATATATACGTGTTTACTATGGTAATATGCATTGCGGCACACATTGTAACATTTATGAACAACTTTTGTATCGTATCTATTTCCCTTTCTATTCTAGCGTTATAAAAAGTCATTCGCACAATCATTTTAGTGAATGTCTCCTCGTTCGGTTGGCCTTTGTGTTTCATTTGCACATCATTTTGTAACAGAAAATGCACTCACAAACAGAAAGTTACCGGCCTTTTCAAGGCCATCGTTTCTAAGTTGAAACCAACATTTGAAGCTTAAAGGCTGATCCATACTTGTCTATTTGCTGCAATACCACCCTTTTGTCCAGTTCACAGCGGAGACAGCTCAGAGAGGGACGCGATGCAATCAATTCTTTTCTTAATTGATTCCTTTGCAACATAAGGTTTACCTCCACTTACAATTTTGTGAACTCCTTCGCAAGAGAAGGGGATTTTACAGATTAGCATGGTACCGGAAATAGTTAGATATTTAAAGTAGCTCAAATCCCCAGCCTCTGCTTTTCGGGTTGCCTTGGATGCCCTTGAAAGTAGAAGTAGCTGGGTATACCTCAATGATTTGAAATGATGTTCAACTGTCTCCGACATAAGCTGGTTTGGTATCTAGAGAAAGCATTTTGCAGTGAATGGAGGCTGATCTTATGTCCACTAAACCTGGGCCATATACAAACTATGTTTGGCAGCAAAATAACCTAACAAGCTGTCAATGTGTCCATTTTCGTACAATAATTAAGGGAGAGCAGATAGTAAATAAATTTTTGAACTTTAAACTCTGCCTACTTCAACTCCTCCCCATTAACAGTTAATAAAAACATTAACAATGGAACTTTGTATGCTAGTTATTATTTTTATCATTTTCGCACCACCTCTCCACAAAAAATGTAGCACTCCTTTCGTTTCACATAATTTGATCAACTTTTTTTTTTGGCATGCAGATTAAGGATTAAAATAATATATTGTGTATTTCACATTCTACTTTTTAGAAAGATGAGGGGAAGAAAGTGGATCAGGAGAGAGAAAATGAGTTAGTACAGAGTTAAATGTGAAGAGAGAGAGATGAATAAAAAAAAGTGTAAAAAAGTAGGTTAAGAGATAGAAAATGAGTTGATGGAGATTTACATGTGGAGAAAGAAATATAATTAAACTGTTGAAACGATTACAACAATTATCGTGCTACCACGTAACACGTAATGGGTTCGAAAACATACCGTACGAAGTCTCCGAAAATTCCGACGTAGGATCCTTGTTGTTACGAGCCTCCAACACGCTTGATCTTTTTCGCAGGTACGAAAACGGCTACTAGAGTCGAGTTCTTCGTCCACGAACCAAATCCTAGAGCTTGGTGATTGCTCTAGAGAGAGTGCTATAGAGAGAGGATTATTATTATTGACTTACCTGATTTATTGGGATATCTCTAGCCTTTATATAGAGATACAATTAGAGACTGACTTTACCTCCAACTCTTAGGAGATAAAGATTGTATTTATCTCAAACACTTAAGAGATAAATATTCTCTAAATAACTGTATTTATCCAAACTAACAAATACACATTATCTGTTAGTGGGCGGATAATGGGTCCACTGACCCAATTTATTAACAGCTCCCACTCGCCCACACACAGGGCAAATAAATCGTACAGTCCCTCTTTATCTCTCGTCCACTCATCTCCTCATACAGGAAATGGAACGTGCGACCTACGAGAAAGGATGTCCAGTTGAGGAGTATTGTATTAAGTTATCACCAAACTAACACAATACATCACTCTCAAAAAATCTCGTATGTACCCCAGATAGTTCAACTACACCAGATTAAACACTCTCAAATCCCTCATAGTGAGCAGTGTTAAACCTCTCATATGTTATGTATTCATGACTCATATCGAAACGAAAATCGACAAAGTCGCCCGGGCTATGAATCACACAACATGATGTAATATTGAACTTTCTTCCCAAAGCCCTCATGTCATTCCAATTAGACCCAACCGCTTTCCTAGACATGCCCCGCGAGACCGCATCATCCATGATCCAAGGGTACATGCTAAAGTAGCGACATTGAGTATCCTCTTCATGACATAGTCTAAGGTGAAAAGGGTACCATATAGGATCAAAAATTTCGATCCAAGTGGCTCACACAGTGACGAAGCAGGGATTCATTCGTCACTCCCACTGTCGGTCTGCATTTAGCACATGCAGTATGATTTGCATGCTATGGCGTAACCCGCAAGGGCGTGTCACATAAATGTATAATAAAATACGCCATACGAATCTAAGTCTAGTCGCTGTACAAGCGCCTAACCTGAGTTTTTCAGCCCAGTCACTCTCATAGTGCCTGCCTGAAATCTCACATTCGGCTGTAAACAGGCTACATAGAGTTGTGGAGATACTCTATGATCGACCTACATTTATTAGGTCTCATCTTAGCTCCAACTAAGGCGACATGTTTGCTTTATAAGCTGTATCATCTTATTCGCCCACTTGGCGCTTAAGACAATTATGTCTCATCTTGCTCGCTATCTTAGCGCCAAGGTGAATTACCCGTGTGAGTGGGTCAATTCGAGCCTGGTGACACTCTCAACAAGGATGTATATGTAATCACAAAGATTATTCATTCATTCCATAATAAACTCAAATCAAGGAACGAAAAATTTAATGTAATAAATAATGTCAAGTACATAAGATGCCATAAACATATCAAAACCTACGTAGTCCCATACTCCTAATGTGAGAAAGGAAAACATCTCTAGCAATAGGCTTGGTCAAAGGATCAGCCACCATTCTGCCAGTAGGTATATGTTTCATGGTCACCTCTCCTTGCGCAACTAAAGTTCTAATGAAGTGATAACGAAGGCCTATGTGTTTGGCCTTCCCATGATATTTGGGGTCCTTTACAAAATCTAGGGCAGCTGTATTGACACAGTGAACAGTGAACAGTGACAGACTCATCTGCATGAGCTGTAACCCCTAGAGCCTGTAAGAATGACCTCAACCAAACAGTTTCCTGGACTGCTGCTGAACAAGCAACATACTCCGACTCTATCGTGGATAGGGCGATGCAAGACTTTTTCTTGCTGTACCAAGAGATAGCTCCACCTAAAGTGGATATGCGCTCATCTCTATCAGCGCCCCAATCAGCATCGCTGTATACTCTCAATCTCAAGTCTCCACCATGATAGCACATGACGAGATCAGCGGTTCCACGTAAGTATCGAAGAATCCTCTTCACCGCATTCCAATGAGCGGGTCCAGGATTACTCTGATAACGACTCACCATTCCAACGGCATAGCAGATGTCTGGACGCGTACACAACATAGCGTACATCAGACTCCCAACTGCAGCCGCGTAAGGCACTTTGGACATCCGATTCTTTTCCTCATCATTCTTTGGGCATTGGTCTGTTGTTAAAGTACACGCCTTGTCCATTAGAGTGTCTATGGGTTTTGAGTTATGCATACGGAATCGTTCAATGACCTTCTTGATATATGTCTCTTGAGACAAACCGAGAAGTCTCTTTGGACGATCACGTATGATTTTAACTCCGAGCACATAATTAGCTTCTCCCATGTCTTTCATCTCAAAAGTTGAGGACAGCCACTGCTTAGTGGCGACAATGGAACTCATGTCATTCCCAGCTAAAAGAATGTCATCCACATACAAAGAAATGATTAGAATATTTTTCTTGGATCGTTTTACGTAAACGCAATGGTCTTGTTCAATCATTTCAAAACCTATAGAGGTAATGGCATGATGAAACCTAAAGTACCACTGCCTAGACGATTGTTTGAGACCATATATAGAACGTTTGAGCTGGCAAACTTTGCGCTCATGTCCCTTGACTTCAAAACCCTCGGGTTGAGCCATATAAATCTCTTTGTCTAGTTCTCCATTGAGAAACACAGTCTTAACATCCATATGAAAAAGTTCTAAATCCTGCTGGGCGACAATAGCTAGGATCAGGCGAATTGAAGCAAATCTCACCACTGGGGAGAAAGTATCTTCATAGTCCACACCCCGCAGTTGGGTATAGCCTTTCGCCACAAGACGTGCCTTATACTTGTCAATTGACCCGTCTGCCTTGCGCTTGACTTTTAAAACCCACTTGTTTCCAACAGTCTTGCGCCCTGGCGGAAGGTCAACCAACTCCCAGACCTGATTCTTCTCCATTGAGCTCAACTCATCTTTCATTGCAGCCATCCACTCATTACTAGCAGGTGAAGATAAGGCTTCTTCCATAGAAGTGGGCTCATCTTCATCAGTTGGAGTGCACATAAGAATTTCACCGTCAATCTCAAAACGACGACGTGGAACTCTTCCTCGTGCACCTCTACGCAGTTGAGAATCTTGTTGACCTGATGGTCCTGATGGTGTGCTCCCACTGTCTAGGATGCTCCCACTGGGTTGAAGATCACTTATACTATCTTCAGCGACAACAGGATGAGGAACTAATCCCCCACCTTCGCTTGGAGATGGTAAAGTGGCTTCAACTTCCTCTAACTCATAGAGGTCAAGATTCTTACTTGCGTCTCCAATGCTAGAAAAATCATTCTCTATGAAATCGACATCACGAGACTATATTTCAGTCTTTCCACCATTTGGATGTTCACCATACATCACATAGCCTTTAGAGTTTTCAGAATACCTCAAGAAGATACTCTTTTTAGCTCTAGGCCCTAGTTTCCCATACTTATGAGAAATACTGTGAACATAACCTGCTGAGCCCCATGGGCGCAAGTTATCCAAATTTGGCTTTTGGCCATTCCAAAGCTCATATGGGGTGGACTTGACTGATTGTGAAGGCACTTGATTAAGTATATAGGCTGCAGTCAAAAGAGCATCCCCCCAAAAAGATATTGGGAGGTTTGCTTGCGCCATCATAGACCTAACCATGTCTAACAATGTTCTATTCCTTCTTTCCGCAACGCCATTTTGTTGTGGAGTATTAGGAATAGTAAGTTGCCTGCGTATCCCTTTTTCCTCACAAAACTTCTTGAAGTGATATGACAAATATTCGCGTCCTCGGTCAGTGCGAAGAGTTTTTAAATTCTTCTCTTTCTGATTCTCAACCTCAGCTACAAAGCGTTTGAAACAGTCCAAAGCTTCGTAGCGGTGAGATATCAGATACACATAACCATATCGCGTATAATCGTCTATCAGTGTAAGGAAATAAGAGGCGTCATGGCGTGCCTTTACACTCATAGGTCCGCATATATCAGAGTGAACTAGCTCAAGTGGTTGAGTTGCTCTCACAGCCTTTCCAAAAGGCTTCCTGCATGCTTTACCGGCCAAACAAGCATCACAAGTTTGTAGATTGACTTTTGCGAGTGGGCCTAAAAGGCCTTCTCTAGCCAAACGAGTCATTCTATCTTGGCCTATGTGGCCCAGTCTTGCATGCCAGGTGGTAGAATCATTCACAATATTATCATTCACCACATAAGAATAAGAAGACTGAGAATCAATTAAATCCAATTGAAAAAGATTATCCATGCGAAAACCATGTCCGAACAAAACATCATCCAAAAAAATGTCCAACTTATTACCCCTAAAAATAAAGGAAAAACCACTGTCTAATAAAGCAGTAACTGAAAGTAGATTAAGCCGAATGTGGGTGCATATCGCACATCCTCTAGAATCAATGTGCGCCCAGTGCGCAACTTGAGCTGGTAAGAACCAACCCCTAGCACCTCTTCGGAGCTATTGTTTCCCATGAAGATATGTTTGCTTCCCACTGGAATCCGGTGATAATCTACGAACCCCTCTCGATCACGTGCTACATGTTTTGTTGCACCTGTATCCACAAACCACACAGGTTGGGAATGAGCAACCATCACATGTGATGAAACATATAACTGAGAGAAAGATTCAGAAAGTACCTTCTTCGGCTCAGTGCAATCACGAGCGAAGTGTCCTTTCTGTTGACAGTTGAAGCATTTAACTTTAGACAGATCCTTTTTCCCACCACGTTTTCCTCTCTTGCGTTTCTTCATTTTTCCTTCCTTTGGCGCAGAAGTGCTAGCCTCGCCTTTCTTACCTTTCTTACTTTGTCTTCCGCGCTTGCCATTTGCATTGCGCGATCCCCCTTGGGCGACATAAGCAAGGGTCTTGTCAGTATCTCGAGTCTCGTCCTCAAGGATGACATGCTGTGAAACATCAAAAAAGTTCTTGATGTTTTCACTGTGGGTCAATATCTGTTTCATATTGGCCCACGAGGCAGGAAGGGACCTTATGACAGCTCTGACTTGCTGCTCATCTGTGAGCGCATGACCAGCATCCCTTAGCTTACCAATCATATTGGACATCACCCTTAGATGTTCATTCATGGTATGCTTAGGGTCTTTTGTGTACTCCTCAAACTTAATCACAAGGCTACGAAGCCGCGTAGTTGAGGTTCCACCAAAAGAGAACTTGAGCTGATCCCATAAAGCTTTGCAAGTTGGAAGTTCATCATACTGCCCAATTAGATCATTTTGCAAGCTGCTCAACAAGGTGTAGCGCGCACTACGATCTTTCTGATTCCATTTCTGGTAGGCAGTGTGGTCTATTAGGGGTTGCGCCTCAGTTGGCGCGACCATCTCCTTGGTCAAGTGCTCCTCGAGCTCTTGTTCGTTCAGCATGAATTTCATCTTTTTGTGCCAAACGTCATAATTATCTCCGTTAAGTTTTTCACCCTTAACGAGATCAGCTATGACATTCTTGGTGGCCATTATATTCACTACATTAGATTGCGCAAGGAAAAGACATTAATTATACATCCTTCTATTTATTTCAAAAAATTCAAATGAAAAACATAATCCTTCCTCACATCATGAAATCAAAAATCTGCTAAGCTCGTAATCATCTCCCATGTATGTGAGTTGGGAAAAATATTTTTCAAGTAATTTTTCGCAATAAATTTCATCATCATATAAGCCACAATATAATAAATCATCCACATGATAATTTAGAATAATATAAAATTGCACCATGCAATAAAGTGTGCAAGGACTCCATTGAGCCTCATTGGCATTCTAATAACTTATGCTAAGAAAATTCTGTCTTGAATAATGTGCGTGCAAAATTACATCTCCGTACAAGGCTTTCTGGAAATATACAGGGAAATAGTAGAATACAACATCTTTGAGAATCCTACTACAAACTACTCCAATAAAACAAATGGAGATGCCGCACAGTACATTATTCTCAAAAGAATTTTCTTAAAACAAGAGTAAACACATAAACATAAGTTTCTTTAGAATGCCAATCTAGTATCCATCCATTTAACCTAAAACTAGCATGCTCAAATAACAAGTTAAAGGGTAATAAAATGGATGAATAGGCCACATTCTCCTTCCAAGGAAAACGGGTGTGAAGGCCTTGAAATTAGGTTTAAAAAGAAATGTGGGCTTACCAAAAGCCTAACAAATATACCTCAAAAGTATATTTAAACCATAACACAAATCAAGGCAAGCATGTAACAAATTAGACATAATTTATCTATGTCATATAACTCTCCAAAAATATTTATTGCTACTCATGAAGTGCAAAAAATAATATTTACGCATTATTCGTATTTTTGGGAACCACAAAAGTACCACAAAAATACTCACAAATGACAAAAAATAGAGAGATAAATCCTAAAAAATTGACAAACAGTAAATTTATCCTTAATATGCCCTCTGGAATTAAAGAAAAATTCTGTGTGCATCAAAAAAAAATTTAAAGCTAATTTTTATAGAAAAAATCATTTAAAAATTAAACAGAACACACACAGAGGGTATTAAGGTAAATTTAATACCATAGAAAAAACCAGTGGGCCAAGATGGAGCTCCACTCGTCGGCGGTGACGAAGACCGACCAGAAAACAGGCCTCACGCGCTGCCACGCGCCGCCATGCGCGTGGGCAGCTTCTGAGTCTTCTAGACAGGCGCGTGGCATACACGCGCGCGTAGGAGAAGCCCGGCGCGTGGCGCGTTCCAGCAGTCTTCGTGCGTGGTGCGCGTGTGGGCGCGTGGCAACTCCCCTTGGTGCGTGACACGTGTCTTCAGCGCGTGGCCCGCGCGTGATTTACTGTTCATCTTCCTCATTAAACCCTAATTTTTTCAGAGCCGTCATGTCGCGATGCCAACTTTTTAAGGCCATATCTTTCTCGTTTTTAAGCCAAATAATGCGTACAATATATCGTTGGAAAGCCTATACGACATAGATTAATTATGTACCAACCGATCATGATAAAAACAGAATATCATACTCCGAATTTGAGTCCCAAAACTCAAAAAAATCACAGTTTTCTTGAAAAATAAAATCGTGATTTCTCATAAACCATGCATCCAAAAATCACGAAATTTTATGGAGTTCATCCTCAATCATAGGAGAACAAAACTATATAATTATTTTTCAGAAAACATGCTCAATAAATTTCGAATTTTTGTAATGGGTCTCGTTCATGTATCCGGAAAAAATCGCAACATGCACATAATTTAATCTAGCATGTTAAAGGCGAATCAACAAGTAATCATGCTCTGATACCAATGTTGAAACGATTACAACAATTATCATGCTACCACGTAACACGTAATGGGTTCGAAAACATACCGTACGAAGTCTCCGAAAATTCCGACGTAGGATCCTTGTTGTTACGAGCCTCCAACATGCTTGATCTTTTTCGCAGGTACGAAAACGGCTACTAGAGTCGAGTTCTTCGTCCACGAACCAAATCCTAGAGCTTGGTGATTGCTCTAGAGAGAGTGCTATGGAGAGAGGATTATTATTATTGACTTACCTGATTTATTGGGATATCTCTAGCCTTTATATAGAGATACAATTAGAGACTGACTTTACCTCCAACTCTTAGGAGATAAAGATTGTATTTATTCCAAACACTTAAGAGATAAATATTCTCTAAATAACTGTATTTATCCAAACTAACAAATACACATTATCTGTTAGTGGGCGGATAATGGGTCCACTGACCCAATTTATTAACATAAACAAAAGTGTAAAAATGGTAAATATGTAAAAATGAATTTTTCTTAATTTGAAAATGAGCAATTTTGTAAGAGGGCCTAAAAAGAAAAATTAGTCAAACTATGTGGGACTGGGAGAGTAATAATTAGATGGTTATAATTTTAGATCCACTAACTACCCTCAAGTCACAAGCCTTACAATTTCTTATTTTTTGTCATTACCAAATATACTTCGGTCATCCATCTTTAGTTTGTATGGTGGATAGAAGTAATAGAAAGTATATCCGATGCAACATGATATCGTCCTTGTCTACTATAGTGCATTATGATATCAAACTTTGATACTATAGTGCACATCCATGGCGTATACCCTCACCACTAGTCATATTTTGAGGAGGCGGTTACATCACAAAGCCTCAAACTTTTAATAGTGGGCGACATGAAGGTGGCAGATTTAGGAGGTCGTCGCGACTAGGTCGCAATGTGTGCGCGTACGTGCATGGTGTGTTCTATTACATCTAGGAAGACAAATAGGCAGTGGGCTATAGCAGTGCTTTTAAATGGGTGGGCTGCTTTAGTGACATTCGGTGAAAATGACAGCAGTTGGGTGTTGGTGTTGGTGGTGATAGGCTGTGGGGGTGGTGGTTGGTGACAGTGGTGGTGGGCAGCAGTGGACGGTGGTGATTTGTGGTGATAAAGGTGGAGGGGTCAATACAAAATAAATGTATTTTTTGCTACAAAATAAAGATACATAACAACTTTCGAACCTATTCTACTGCATTTGACAATCACGTAATTTGTTCTTCAAATCTCTCCCATAAAAGGGAAAAAATACCGTGAACAAGTTATAACAAAAACATTATGTTCATGTTTACGTTGTATCTCAACATCGCACCAAATCAAAAAAAAAAATAGCGAAAACATTGAAGTTAATTAGACTGAATTTGATTGACTGGTGCAATGGATTAGAGATCCAATCCAAAGACCAATCATTCAAAGAGCAAATTCATTACTAGTCATAAAAATGTCACGCCCCTTTCATCATCCTAATCTATATATATATAAAAAGCTAAAGCCTCCGCTTAAAATTGTGACACGTAGGATTTTTAGAACTCTCATATAGCGACACGTAAGACTTTAATACTCTCATATTTTTGTGACATGTTGGATTTATAAGCATTCTCTTTGTGCCAAGTAAGCTTTAATTTTCTCTGAGAAGTCTAATCTCAATTGGACTCTTTAATCAGCAATTATCAACATAAAAAAAGTCCCCAAACTCTTTTGGACTCTTTACTTAACAGTTAGCACAGCTCCTCCTAGAACTTGAACTCTCGAGGAGGTTGTGCTCTCCATGTCTCTCTATCTCTTTTGCTGTATTTTTCTTCCTCCACCAAACCCGTTATGTGCTCTTGCATATCACATATATGATGCCTCCTACTTGCAATCAAGCAGAATAAGGCTACCTGTAAGTCGCTTTTGTGAATGCTTCTTGAGAGCCTGTACCCATAACCCTCAAGCTAAGTAACTTATGCTCATGATTTCATTTGTTAATTCTTGAATATCATCAAGTTTTGGTTGTATCTTACTATTTGCACTTATAAAAAGAACAAAAAAAAAGAAAAAGAAAGAAAAGAACTTAGTTTTTTAAGCCGATGGAAAACATATGTGATGCATGTTGGTAAAAATGTTGGTAAAAATGATGACATATTCTGTGCTTTTCATAAGGGCAAATTTGTAAGTACAGTATTGAAGTATCTAACCATACGTATCAGTGATGACAATCCAAATGCACTAAATCAACCTGAAACTATTATACTTGAGGCTTGAGAATGAGCATAACCAAAATATACAAAACTGTGCAAGTGCAGTATTGAAGTATCTAAGCATACGTATCAATGATGACAATCCGAATCCACTGAATCAACCTGAAACTATTATGCCTGAGGCTTGAGAATGAGCATAACCAAAATAAGTTTGTGGATAAGATACATTGCATACCTTTCAAAAATATTTTCTCACTAAATATAAAATTCTCAATATGTGTGCTTTTAGTGACAAATAGCTAAGGTTGTTCATTGAGTCGATCTAACCCTTTTTCTTAAATCGACAGTCGTAGTTGCATTCATATAGTTGATTCCAATATTCGGTCAGTATATCTTAACAATGAATTTTTTTTGTGCTCTGATCATCTTTTTTGATTTTTGGCAACACATTAGACTTTTATGGGTTTGCTAGAAGTGGAAGTTCATAAATAGCATGACATGGAGATGGAGGTTCATCCAGTAGACTTGATCAATGGCCGAGTTTAATGATATGAAAAGTAGTTTTGCAAATTATTAACGTGCAATGTAACCTTCAAAATCTTGATGAGGTTTTTTTTTCATAAATTGTACCTGATTTTACTTTGAACCAACTTTGTAAATTGTGTTATTTTAATGATTTTAAATATTAGTTGTGAAGGTTTTCCTTGCGTAACTTTTAATACTATTTTTTGGGATATATGAAAAAAGACTTTGAAACTCCAAGAAAAATCAAGGTCGGAGCATTTGCTCTTTTAGATTGTGAGTGTAAGTTTTTAAGGAAAATGTTTTATTGATAAGCGTTACAATTAGTTTACTGTCATGCATTTCTGCTAAATTCATGTTACACACTATTTTAAACCAATTATTTTTTAAGTTGGATCTAAACAAAGAAAATTGAAAATGACTAGAGTATAAGTTGCGACAAGCTTGACAATGAATTTGGAAGATAAAACAGATGAAAAGGTAAATCAATTATAAGAGTTATCTTATCCTTAAATGACAACTTAAAGCACGACAAGTTTTTTTTTGTTATGGTGGGGTCAGCTTGGTGACCAATAATAGTAGTAGTTATATAAGGTGGTGGTATTGGGAAGATATCGATGGTAGATGTGATAGTGTAATGTTGGTTGTGACTGGAGCGATTGCGCACGTGACACTGGTAACATAATAGTAGTTGTTAAAGTGGTACTTGGTAGCGTTGGTGTTAAGTTTTGTAACAATTGTCGTTCTTGGACAAGCAATGGCATTGGTGTTGGCATATAGTACTATGGTTGTGGTGGTAGTATCCACACCAATAATATGGTAGAGTTATGGTATATGTGATCGTTTCCACAAATAGACCTACATAAAATTGCAAGGCACTATATTGAAAAGAATTACAATCACAACATACCACGATAATGGATGGCCAATCCGTTTTTGCTTTGGTACAACTTTACCCCTGTCACTACCTAAAACACCTCGCTTTGGTGCTGTGAATCTCTCTCATATTCTTAACTATGAACAAGTCTCACATCTCTCCTGTATCAGTTCCCCGCTTTGTCAAAAGAAGTCAGCGGTTTTTGATACAGCTTTGACTAAGTATAACTTGAATAACATAGATTGGAATATCAGGTTTGTCTAACTATGGTTACCAATAGTATGCTTTTCCTTTTTCTTTTATCTATTCTTGCTTTCTTGCTTTGTAAGATAGTTGCAGTGTAAATGCTATTGTTATGCTGGACTATATATAAAATGCTTACAAGACTTGGAAGAAGGACAAAGACAACAAATTATATACCATATACCACCAACACAATATTACTTAGCAGATTCAATCGATGTCTGCTTTTGCAAAAAAATGCAGACAATTAGTGGTGTATATGGAAGGCTTAACCATTGGTCCTTCAAACCCATCGGAGGTAACTAAAAAAAAAACTATTTCTATAGACATTATTTTCGGACATATCTATCATGTGTACTTGGTAAATCATTGTATCATTAATTCAACTAAATTATTGCTAATTATTATCAATGCACAGGCTTTTATCTATTTTAGTTTTTTGGGAAATTATGCAAGAAGGCTTAAATTCTCCAACAAAAATAATGTCAGCAGCTGCATTTACTGTTTTGAGATTGTTGAAAGTAAGTTCTAAGGGAATCTTATATTTTAGTAAGCTTTATTGCAAGTTTGGAGGATTGCCAATCTTCTAAGTTTAACATGTTACACTCAATTTGAAACTATTTTGTTTCAAAATTAAATAGCTAGAGGTCATTCGAAATGATTGGGGAGTAAGTTCACACAAGCTTCAAACAAGTTTGAAGAATAAAGGGAAATGAAAGGTAAATAAGGTTTAAGACTGATTGTTTTTTTATGATAATGGTTATGGTTGTGCTTAAGGTGGCTGTGGTTGACACTATGGCAGTAGTATAGGTAAATGCCTGTGGAGATAAGCTGAAGGTGACGATGGTAGCGATACTGGTTGATAGTAACTACTACTACAAATATGGTGACACCGGTAATGATTAGTGATAGTAATGATGGTTACGATAAAGAAAATGATAGCACTAAGGTGTTGGGATATTTGTATTATACGGGTGGATAATTATCGTTAAGAACCTGAATTGGACAAAAGCTGAACATGATTAACTAAAAGTGGTGACTATGGGATTAGTACCTTGAGAAAACTTGGACATTTTAGAAATTCTATCCTAGGACTAGGAAAGTTTTAATTAAGTTGTATCCTGGACTACCATGATCCTAACAAGGCCGAACAAATTCTCGATGGTGCTTTTAGTAGGCCATGTCGTCTACCTATAATAAAATTACATTTTATAGAACGGTCAAAAAAGCACATGCAATAAAGTACCTGTCATGAACAAAGATATAAGGTAACTATCTGATATTCATGGATTTCTAATATTATATATTAATAAAAAGATTGGGTGACAATGAATTCAAACTCTTATTTGCCCGGCCAACACACTTTTTATTAAAATAGACCACGCATTAAACCTCTTTCAATATTATTATTCAAACATCATTTATCAGTAGATATACAAAAATTGAAGAGGATAGAAAAGACTATAGAAAAAGTATTTTGCTGGTGAAATATATTGTAATATTTTTTTTCTTAGTAGCAGTCTAGATGATAGAATAGTGGAACCGAAATATAAGCTAATAGGATCTCTGTGTTTTAAGCAAATATCATCAATATGATTGTTCTTATTTAAGACATTGTCTTGGAAAATATTATCTTTGTTTGTCTTTTGAAGTTAGAATTTGTGTCTCCATGCTAGAGTATATATATATGTTACGCCTGTTGCGTGCATTTGCACGAGTCTATTGACTAGTTACACTTTAATGCAGATAGACTTGGGCCGTAGAACAAGACCAGCGCATAGCAGACAAAACCGGCCCAAAAAAGGCGGATTACGACTCCCTCCTATAATTGGCAAAAAGGTTTCTCAAACCAATCAACCATCGCACCTTGCTACGGACCGTTCCACTCGCCAATCTTTCCCGCCCAAACCCTTCCACGTGGCGAGTGTACCTACTGGCTATTGAAAAGCGCGTAGCAAAGTAGTTCCCTGAACAAAACTTGGAATATTGATAAATCCTTATGGGCTACTTACATTTTACTCCCCTCATATTTGAGATTAATTTCTAAAAGGACCTTAAAATTTTATACGTACTATTTTATGATGGTCCTTTTATGTTGCATGTTTCCGTTAGATTCTCTCATAATCATTTACGGTGACATATCAAATGTCGTATTCTAAAAGGCTAGTCCTGATACCGAAGACATGTGCGACTATAGAAACATTGTACCACCACCTAATAAATTTTGTTTATATGGTCGACGAAAAGTAATAATCGTAAATAAATTTTGTTTCCACATTTTTAGTACATGCTTCAAAGAAAACTTTTCAAAAAACTTTACTTTGATTTCAAATTTTTAGACATGATGGGTAACCAACATTTTTCTCACACGACATAAGGTGGGCAAACTGAACCATAATCCCATTTTTTATTTTTTTGGGTAGCTTTTGAGTGGTAAAAATGACTTTTAAACCCTACAATGGGCAAAAGCACACCCTCTTACATAGGTGGTCGCTCTTGTTGTGGAGAAACCATCTATTCTGCAATTGTTAACCAATTAAGAGGGTGTTTAAAATTAATTTTGGGATGATCAAATCTGATTTAATCTAGATTATCAGGTTTGTGAGTATTTGGTAAAACAGATTAAAAGATTTAATCTGCCTCAAAAAGCTCAAAACTGATTAAATCCATAATCCTGAAAAGTGAGGATAATTATTTATGTGAGATCGTAGTGTTTTTTTTTTAAAGTAAAAAATAAATAATTTTTGTAGGTAGATGAAAATAACTCTTTGATAATTTATTTGTGTAATGTAGTTATTTACAAATGAAAGTTATCTTAACTTCACATTTCTAAATGGACATAAGAAATTTATTTATTAAGTGTCTTCTATGGTCATTTTTGTCGAAGTGAAACTGATTTAAGCACTTTTTATCCAAATACTTTTATAACTTTAAGCTAGTTTAGAACTACTTTTGTCAAATAGTTAAGTGATTCTACTTAAAGTATATTAAATTTGATTTTAAAAACTAATTAAAAATTTAAGCATAATTCTGTATTTTAGAACCAATCTCAAACGGGTTCTAACCGTCAAAAGTAGACTTTATAGACCAAGATGGAATAAGCAAAACTTTAAGAACCTTTAAAATCAGATGCATATATAAGGGGCAAAACTAGTAATTTGGAAGGAAACCAAAAATCTGTAAAGCTGAAAAGCAACAAAAGGAGGAGGTAGAAAGAAAGAACAGAAAGTCGCACAAATTTTCTCTTGGGTTGTCTCGGGAAACGAACAGAGTTTCAATTTGTACCTGGCTTCTTCTTCCTCTCTTTCTTGGCTTTTCTTCAACGGCCCTCTCCGGTTTTCCTTTGAAGAAGGAAATATGATGCCATCATCGTCCTTTGCGACGTCTTCATCGGCTTCGGGTTCTGCTTCAGCTACGGTTCGGGTCGAGAAGGCTACCAGTGAGTTTTTGATGGGACCCGATTGGACCATGAACATTGATATTTGCGATACCATCAATTCCAATCATTGGTACGACCCAGCTCTTTGAACTTCGTTTTGTTACTGGAAAAGCGTTCTGACTTTTCTTTTTGTTGCCTTTTTTTTCCTTTCTGTCAGTGCCTCTGCCTGTATGCATGTGTATATTATATGCTGTAACTTGATATTTAGTGAGTTGAATTTGAATTGGTTTTCGTGTTTTCAATTGAAAATAGAAAAAAAGTTTGAATTTTTGCCTAATTATATGTCTTTGTGGGTAAGAAAAATTGAAAGTAATGAAAGGGATGGTGTCTTTGAATCATGTTGTCGTTGGTTTTCGAATTCTGGGTTAAGAACTTTATTTACTGGTCAAGGGTGATGTGTGTGTTCGCGCGTGTGTGCACGAGAGTGCTCTTTCTACACTTTATTTGAGAATGAAGCTAAAAACGAACGAGGAAAGCAACCCTTGAATTTTTCTTTATTGAACTATTTCTCCGTAACAAAATAGCTGCTTAATGGAAGGGACATGGGTCATTTAATTGCCTTCATATAAAACTGTTAGATGGTTTATGATGCTTTTGTGTTGGATGCTTCAGGTTAGCCAAAGATGTTGTTAAAGCCGTGAAGAAGAGGTTGCAGCACAAAAACCCTAAAGTCCATATGCTTGCCTTAACGGTACCTATGATTTCAACTCTGTCCTGCATAGCTTGTTGATGTTTGTTGAGTTGATCGTGTACATCAAATAGAATCAATTACCTTGACCAAACTTCCAGTTTGAATACTTTTACGTGGTGTGCATGTTTTATGTGAATTGCTAAAATATGTCTTAATAGTTCCTTGTGCCACGTGTATTTCCTTCTGGTAGCTTCTGGAAACAATGGTGAAGAACTGTGGTGATTACGTGCATTTCCAAATTGCTGAGAAGAATGTATTGCAGGAGATGATTAAAATTGTGAAGAAAAAGGCAAGTTTCCTTTTGCATATGTTTTCTCCTCATAGTCTTAGATTTTTGTTTCATTCTTTAGTTTCAGTTTCAGTTTTCTGTCTGGATCTTGGGGATAGGCTCAACAGCATCTTCTGCTCTTCCTTTTCCTTTTTGTTCCTTTTCCTGCCCTGTTATACCAATATCTTGGGGATCTTGGTGAGATCTATTATATATAAGTGCAATTGGCTCTGGGTTTGTTGGCTTACAAAACCGAACAGATACGCCAAAACTTTAGTTTCTCGGACAAGAATTTGAACCAAGGTGGCACACAAGGGCATAAGAAACAAGGATATGCGCAAGAAGGTGTGGGTGGCACCGCTGGGGGAAAAGATGAAAAAGATGAGCACGCACGATTGGGATTACTTGATTACTCTAAAGTCTAACATTTAGATGCCCAGAATGAGAAGTGGTTTGTGCCAAGTTCATGGGGGTTAGACAAGGTAGGGGTAGGCCGAGAATGACATAGGAGAAATAGTGCAGGATGAAATGAAAGGATTCATGTATAAACCTTAACTAATCTCGCACAAAGACTTAGATGATGATGATGTTGACGATTATGAAACGTATATGTCAGCATGAGTTTAGTTTACCACATTTTCATGATTTAGAAGATGTTTAACTACATACAGACTTATGAATAATCTGTTTAGCTTAAGTATGGGTAAGAAGACAATAGATCTAATCATTTCATGTTACTAATTTTCTTTTTCATTTTCTACTAATTCATATGTCTAAGTAAGCACCTGGAACCGTGACGAAGGTTGGCGATACCAACCTCGTTTGATGGCCAAGCAAACTGGAAGGCCATAGGGTTTTCTTGAGTAATCATCCTTTTGCTAGAATTACCTTGGTACACATTGCTTTTGTTAAGAAAATCATTAATTCTTTTCAAAGGCAATGAGCTCACAAGAGGCAATCATGTGTAGATTCGGATTCCTGAGGTCAAAAGAGACACAAAGAGGTAGCACGGACTAGGAGAGCTTTTGGGGAAATTGGAGTTATGATGGATTATCTTTTATGCCTATTTTTCTGGATATTAGTTTAGTGTACTAATCTTATTATAAGGACGAGTCTTTTTCAGGATTCATGTTTGACAAGTAGTTCATGGGTTTTATTTCCTTATAATATTGATCTAATCTCAAAATTTGACTTGGTTTGAATTTAATCATATTTGGGTTTAGCCAATTGATCGTGTGTGCTACCGCAGATCCCTGCGCAGGCGAAGCTATTCCATTTTCAACCCCCTTATATATAATAGAATACAGTATGTAGAACATAATGACAACTATGATAGTATACATAGACCAAGTTAATCCCTTAGTTGCACAAAGCGGGGGCGGGGGCCGGGAAGCGTAAGCACCAAGAAGAATCTGAGGTTGGGAGCGGCTTGAATAAATAAATGCGTAAAGAGTATTATCATTTGTTTAGCATAGTTTACATAGATAGTAACAACAGACAAGGAGACTTTAAGGACTTGAAAGAAGAGAGAAACAAGGAATTGAGTTGAAAAGAGCTTGATTTTCATGTATTCTATCACTTGTTCCATGCATCTCTATCCAACTAGTGGGATCGAGTTCCCATCTTAGCTTGGGACGAGATCCCATGGAGCTCCTAACTTGGGATCGCAAAAGCGAGTTTCCGACAGAGAAACGTCACCATATTAGGAGTTTCCTGCAACTAAGGTTAATCCTAATGGACCTTAGAAATCCAGATCTTGAACCTTACTAAGAACCATTTAATTTTGAAGGCATGATTAATAACTTTAATCTTGATCAACAGACAACGTTAGACATTTTAGACACTTTTAATAAATTTTTTACTGCATTAGAAACAATTGATTTTACAAATGATAGAATAAAACATTATATAGATACAGATTGTATTACTCTTTTATACAATCCTTTATCTTTCTATATTAGATATTTTTTAAACTTAGACTCTTTATTAGAAGACTTTGATATATTCTTTCAACACCTTATTGGCTTTTATATACATCTAAAAGACCAACAAAATAACGTACGTTAGTGAGTTTCATCATAGAATTAGACAGAGAGACGAAGAAACAGCCTTAGAAAATTTAGGCGTACCCACAGACATAATTAATAATATGAATACCCAATTAGGCAATGAAGTAGAAGATACATATGAAAATGAAGACGATATATATAATGAAGACTATTATGACAATAATACTAGACAATTAACTATTTATTATGACAATGAAGAAGATATCTATGAAGATTATCTAAATTATAATGAAAACGATAATGATTATCCATGGGATGATGAAGCCCTGGCTAATCTAGACAACGCCTTTGAATTTTAAATGTCCACAGAAGAAATTGGATATCTTAATTTACAAACAGACACGAAAAGTCTAAAAACAATTAGAGAAAATTTAGATTATATAAAAGACACTATACAACAACTTGCAGGAAAGCCAAAACAACTAGATAAGGCAAAAATTTTGTTAGAAAAAATAAATAAACAATTTATAGAATACAAACAAGAATTAGATAAATTTAAACTAAGAATAGACAGTTTAGAAAAACAAAATAATAATTTAGAAAATAATTTAAGACACTACTTTAAAATCCAAGGCTTAGAATATAAATGAATACTTCTAAAGACAATGAAGCAAATATAGACTATAAACAAATCTTTACCGAAAGCAATAACTATATAACTCCAGCAGAAGGCATATCAAGAAAAAGTCTAGGAACCCCAAATGATATAATATCTAGAAAACAAAATAATATTATAATAATGTTATTAATCACTTGCTTAGAAAAATAGTAAAATTAGAACAAAATATAAATACCAAAAAAGAAAAAGAAATTAGTCCTGACATAAATCAATTGTGTAACAAGTTAAATAATATTAAAATTGATAAGCGTAAAATGGCCAAAACACAAGAAGCATGGAAATTCTTAGTCTATGATAAGAAGCAATAGTCATATTTTAGGTAGAGGAAATATGGAAGACAGAAATAGGACAGAAGTTTTAGCCACTGAAACAAGAAGACGTAATGAGAATACAGTTGGAAACGGAGTTCTACGTTTATTTAGAAACCCACCTGCACCTATAGCCTCTTTAGAACAAATCATAGACATAGACAAATTGAACAATTTAGGCAAAACAGATTAGATTTAATTTCTCCACAAATTTTATACCAAAATAATGCCACAATAAGTCAAACAAGATTATTTATGCATTATCGTGAAACACAAAACAGATGTATAGGTGAAGACACAGTAAGTGTAAATTTAATACACCCTGATTCTGAACAAGAATTAGTCGAGGAAATTTTAATTTAACTCATATAGGATTAATTGTAATAGGAATTAAAGGCTTAACAAGAAGAGACATAGGAGCTAAAGTCTTTTTAGCAATAATAGATGATAGATTTACTAGTGAACAAGCAATATTAGGAGCAATAGAAGTAGATATGAATAACAACAGAGGCATATTTTATTGTGCACCTGATTTTTGTTTAAATACAAGAGATTTTACTCGAAACATTAAAATTAAAATTATGACAAAAGGCTATGAAGATTTTCAGCAAGGCAAAAACCTTTTAATTTGCTCTACATTTATAGGAAAATTAACATAAAATAGTCAAGTAGGATATCAGCTAAGCATAGAAGATACATCTAAATTTATTATAAAAATAGAGGAATTAGGCTTTTACCTCCTTACCGCCTCTGAAGCACGGACACCTCTCCTAGGTGGAGGTTTGGTGTCCCAAACGGACGGACACCCTGACACCCTCCGGACACCGCCCGACACGTGTCGGACACCGCCGATTGGTGTCGGGAATTTTTTATTTTTTTTTTAATTTTCCGACACCATGTCGGACACTTCACCGAGGAGTGTCGGACACGGCGTGGAGCAGTGTCGGACCATTTACTTCTCTTACCTCACGGCCGATTCCTTCTCCCTCACCTCATAGGTGCCCTTCTGAGCCATTACCGACTCGGAGCTGTCGCCGGAGCTCAGTCGCCGAAGAAGCCGAGGCCGACAGATCCAGTCGCCGTCGCCAGATACCGAAGCAGCTGTCGCCATTGCCGGAGCTCACTTGATCGTCGTCGGAGGTCCTCCGCCGCCGTCGCTGACCCACAGATCTTTCTTCCTCATCCCTTCTCCTTTTTCTTCTATTCCCCGTCGTTTCTTTCTCTGTGAAGTGTGAACTCTTCAGTGAAGAGTCATTTGACTCATTTCTTTCTTCTTTTTTTCTCCTCCGTCAATAGTCATTTGACTCATTTCTTTCTTTCTTTCTTTTTTTTTTTCTCCCTCTGTTTCTTGCATTAGTACTACTATTAAGTGAAGAAAGTCTCTCTCTTTCTTTTTTGTTTTTTTTTCTTTTTACTTAGTTATTTTATCCAGAACAGTTCAGAAATATTTTTTTGACTTAGTTATTATTTTAGATTGTGAAATATATTTGATATATATATAAAATAAAAATATATTAAAAAATAGCGGTGTCCTGCGGTGTCCAAAATCTGATTTTTTGAAAATTGCGGTGTCCCTGTCGGTGTCGGTGTCCGACACCGTGTCCGTGTCCGTGCTACCTAGCTTACCGCATAGATCCATTAGAAAATTCAGGACAAAAATGGCAAGTAGACAAAATAATAGGTTATAGTTCAAACAATAGCGTTATACCAACAGAAAGTTTATGGTATAGAAACACTTCAGGACGTATATCTGTTCTCTTTTCTAATTATATTGAAGCAAATAATAACCCAGACATTCAAGAAAATAGCCATTCAATTTTATCTATTCTATAATTACTAAGGGTTGCTAAAAATTCAACCCATCTATTTGTATATCTAGAATCTTTATTTTTATTATATCTGACAATTGTCTCACAATCTGTTCTAATGCAAAATTCATATTTACTAATTAGAAGTGCTTTAAAATGTTCTAAGGCATAAATTATTGCTAGTAATTCATAGTCTGAACTAGTTAAATGCTGATTGCTTTCTTTATATTTTTCACTGGCATGTCTACATAGCCTTTCTTCCTTTTTACTGCTATATTTATTGGGTTTACAGTACAAAACTGCTCCCCATCCGTCTTTGCATCCATCTGTCTGAACAATTAAATAATCAGTATCTAAAGGTAAATATAAATCTGGTAATTGTTTAACCTTTTCTTTTATAATTTTTATTAGATTGATATCTTCTATATTAAAATGTCTTTGACTATTTTTGCGTGTCTTATTGTATAAAGGTCCTAGTAACTTACTTAGGTCTTTAAAATATATTCTTGCTTGACTAACTAAACCTAAAAAAGCTTGTATTTGTTTTAGTCCTTCAAGTTTGTCTGGAAAGTCTAGGATCTTTTTAGCTATGTGTTCTTGTAATTTAATTTTGCCATTGCCTATTTTCATTCCTAAAAATTTAACATTTGTTTTAAATAGTTCAACCTTTTTCTTGTTTAAAATTAAACCATGTTTATCAAATAATTTGAAAACTAGGTCTAAGTGTGATAAATGTTCACTTTCATTTCTACTACAAACTAGAATATCATCTATGTATACTAAGATGAAGTCATTGTAAGGTCTAAAAATATCATCCATTTTGCGTTGGAAGATACTTGGGGCTGTCTTAAAGCCAAATGGCATGACTAACCATTCATATAGGCCTTCTGGTGCAGTGAATGTTGTCCATTTAATGTCTTCAGGCCACATTTTAATTTGATAAAAGCCCGATTTACAGTCAAATTTACTAAATACTTTTTTGCCTTGTATTTTACTTAAAAGAAATGTTTTGTTTGGTATGTTGTAACTGTCATCTCTAATGTTATCATTTAGTCTTTTGTAATTTATAACCATTCTACTTTTGCCTCTAACTATTTCTGCATGATTTCTTACTATAAAAGATGCTGATCTGTGAGGACTATTGCTAGGTCTAATTACTCATAATTGTAATCTGTTTTGCCTAAATTGTTCAATTTGTCTATCTATGTCTATGATTTGTTCTAAAGAGGCTATAGGTGCATGTGGGTTTCTAAATAAACGTAGAACTCTGTTTCCAACTGTATTCTCGTTACGTCTTCTTGTTTCAGTGGCTAAAACTTCTATCCTATTTTTGTCTTCCATATTTTCTCTACCTAAAATATGACTATTGCTTCTTATCATAGACTAAGAATTTTCATGCTTCTTGTGTTTTTGCCGTTTTACGCTTATCAATTTTAAGATTATTTATGCATTATCGTGAAACACAAAACAGATGTATAGGTGAAGACACAATAAGTGTAAAATTTAATACACCCTGATTCTGAACAAGAATTAGTTCGAGGAAACTTTAATTTAACTCATATAGGATTAATTGTAATAGGAATTAAAGGCCTAACAAGAAGAGACATAGGAGCTAAAGTCTTTTTAGCAATAATAGATGATAGATTTACTAGTGAACAAGCAATATTATGAGCAATAGAAGTAGATATGAATAACAATGGAGGCATATTTTATTGTGCACCTGATTTTTGTTTAAATACAAGAGATTTTGCTCGAAACATTAAAATTAAAATTATGACAAAAGGCTACCTTGGCAAGGACAATGGATAGCATTAGCCAAAGAAAAGACAAGATATTCACAAGAAAAGCATACCCTAATTACAACCTTTGACTAAATTGGCACAAGAAGACGCAGCAAATGAAGGCCCGTGAACAAGGACAGCTTTCTCTCAAGACAACTTTCGGCTAAAGCTTTTAAAAGCAAACAGTCGAAAGCATCTTCTGCAAACGCATTTGCAGAAAGTTAGCACAAAAGACAGAGATAGCCGCACTTTTTGAAAATGGCGTATACATTTAGCGAAATGAAGAACGTCGTGACGTAGCAGACATCAAGCATCTCTCCTTTTTACTTTATAAAAAGTAAAAAGTATTTTGTAATGTTGTGCGTAAGATTAGCATGAGACATCTGTAAAGTAGAAACAATCTTTTCTGTAGATAGCTTTTTATTGCCTATAAATGGCAGTAGGTTTCATTGTAAATGGCATCGAGAAATCAGAAACTTGAGAAATTTTCTGAAATAACAACGCAGAAGTTCTCTCCAACATCTCTCTTCTTTCATGCTTATGTTCAACTGAAATCTTCCAAAGTCATTTAAAGCTCTGCACATACTTCCAAGTAAGACTTATTTCATTTTTACTCAGTTAAGTTTAGTTATTCTGGGGTGAACATGCTCATGCGATGAAAAGTCTTCTATGAATTGAACGAAAAATATCTCTAAACTTAACATGCCAAAGAGCAGTTAAAGAAAGAAGAGAGAGATGTTGGAGAGAACTTCTGCGTTGTTATTTCAAAAAAAATTTCAAGTTTATGATTTCTCGATGCCCTTTACAATGAAACCTACTGCCATTTATAGGCAATAAAAAGCTATCTACAGAAAAGATTGTTTTTACTTTACAGATGTCTCACGCTAATCCTACGCACTACATTACAAAATACTTTTTACTTTTTATAAAGTAAAAAGGAGAGATGCTTGATGTCTGCTATGTCACGACGTTCTTCATTTCGCTAAATGTATACGCCATTTTCAAAAAGTGCGGCTGTCTCTGTCTTTTGTGCTAACTTTCTGCAAATGCGTTTGCAGAAGATGCTTTCGACTGTTTGCTTTTAAAAGCTTTAGCCGAAAGTTGTCTTGAGAGAAAGCTGTCCTTGTTCACGGGCCTTCATTTGCATTGCTAGCGCTAGCAAGTTGCCAGCGCGATTTGGCCGTCCGCTACATTATGTAGCGGACGGTGAAAAAAATGGTTGTCGTGGCGCGCGATCTAGCCCTCCATTCTCGCGCGTGGAAAGCCAGATCGCGCTAGCAACTTGGGTTAAGTTGCTAGCACTAGCAATGGATCACGACCCTATAAAGAATGTGAGAGAGTAGAGTCTCAGAAAGAATCATAGAGAGGACTGTCAAGAAAGCTATACGTTGATGAGATCTGACTCGGGTAGATTTTGTCAAGCGGAATGGAGAATGGTTCTCAAATAAAAGCACAGGGATATCAAAGAAGCACACCCGTAAGATTAACTTATCATAACATGAAAAACCAGGAAGTTATCTTAGCGGTTCTTGTTATCTTTTCATAACCTCAAAAGCCCCTAAGATGACTTGTCATAACATGAAAAACCAGTCAACATAGTGTTGCAGATACACACTTCCCCTTGTTAACTTTCGTGATGGAAGTTATCTTAGGGCTTTTTATTTTCAGTTTTTCACTTTTCCTTCTTTGTTTGTTCACACACTGCCATAGTAGTGTTGTTTGAAGTATTGTCATTATGGCCCTATAATTCTTCTCTGTAACAGATTGGTTATGTTTTATCTGTCTGAAATTACGATGTTTACGAGCTTTGGTCGAGCAGTTCTTACATGGCTCAATAACATAAAATTTTGGATGGCTTTTCCAGACAGACATGCATGTAAGGGATAAAATCTTGGTAATGCTGGATTCTTGGCAAGAAGCATTTGGCGGTGCTGGAGGTAAACATCCTCAGTATTACTGGGCTTACGAGGAACTGAGAGTAAGTAATTATTTGCAAGGTTCAATGCTTTTTGCTTAGTTAACTGTGTTGCTGGGATTTGTTTTGGATAAACTCTCTCTCTTTTCATCAAATAAATGCATGTGTATAAAAGTGTGGTATGTTGTTATTAGCAACACGACTTTCTAGATATTAATTTTAAACTTATGGTGTGGATGACAAATGTCAATCAGTAGGATATTTATTGTAATTGGTGGTTGTTACCATGGCAGCGTTCTGGAGTCGAATTCCCCAAACGTTCATTAGATGCAGCTCCTATATTTACACCCCCTGTTACTCATCCAACTCTGGGGCATGCTCAAGCTGGTTATGGGATGCCAAGCAATTCTTCAACGAGGCTTGATGAAGCTATGGCATCTGAAATAGAAACTTTAAGGTGAAGATTTCTCCAGAGTTTGCACACTATTGGCCCATCTTACTGCTGTATGATCTTCATTTTCTTTCACATTTTAGTTCAACAAGCATAAGTTCGATGCGGAATGTTCTGGATCTCTTATCTGACATGCTGCAAGCTGTAAACCCAAGTGACAGCAATGTATGTGCATTTACTTTTAACTCCACATGCATTCCAGGTTTCTCCTATGGCCAGGTTACAGTAACGTTCTTGAATTCTCATCTTTTCACTAGGCTGTAAAAGATGAGATCATAGTTGATCTTATTGACCGCTGTCGAGCCAACCAGAAGAAGCTGATGCAGATGTTGTCGACGACTGGGTGAGTAATGTTCTTTTTAACCTGTTGACATTGTTATTGGCATTAATTTTAATGGTATTGTGTGTGAATCTTTTGTGTCCATCTACTCTTTTGCCATAAAGGGATGAAGAACTTCTTGGTCAGGGTCTTGAATTAAATGATAGCCTGCAAAGTGTACTTGCAAAACATGATGCTATAGCTTCTGGTTCGCCGCTGCCCACTCAAGTAACAAGTCTTAAGCCCCAATCTACTGAGATTCATGATTCCAGCCTCAAACCTTCTGAAGTTAAAGAACCGAGGGCAGCAACAAGTGCTCCACCCTCTGCACCTGTAGTTGCTTTGGCAAGGAGCCAAGTTGAAGAGGAGGAAGAAGAGGAAGATGACTTTGCTCAGCTAGCTAGAAGGTTATTCTTAACTTACACATATATACAGTGTCACAGCACGTGCACAGCAATATTTGATTATCATAATCATTTGGACGGTGGTCTCTGAGATCATACGTCAGGGTTCGGCTAAGCCTTCTCCACGGGGCTAAAATTTGTCAGTACATCTCGTATAAGGTATTCTGATTTGGTGGACCTTATTGTGTATGTAATGCAGGCATTCCAGAATGCTGTCCCCTAGTGAAGGCATTAGCAACACTACTGCCACACCTTCTCTGAGCAATGCATTAGCTCTGCCTGATCCGCCTGCACCTGTGAGGACAACCAAAGAGCAAGATATGATTGATTTTTTGAGTATCACCTTGTCAACAGCCACCCACTCTCCTCAAGCTCCCAGCACTCCCCCAGTTGCAACACAGAACATGCATCAAGCAACTGCTTCCCCCAGCACCCAAGGTTATCCCTATGCTTCCCAGAGTTCTTTTGGGAACCAGGGGAATATGCCATTCAATAGCTATGTTGTCCCGTGGGCCCAGCCCCAGCAACCCCAACCCCAACCACTGCCAAATCCTCAACCTCAACCACGCCAATCACAATCGCAGCCTCAAACTCAACCACAATATCCCCCTCCACCATGGGCAGCTACTCCAGGCTACTACAACAACCAGAGTGGCCTGTCTAGGCCTCCTAGCACATATTCATCTCCACGTGCAGACACTTCATCTTATATGCAACGGCCGACACCGTTGCAGAGCTTAAACTCTCTGCCTGCAAGAGGAAGCACTGGTTCAGCTCTCAATGGGGATGCAAGGGTAAGCACTACCCCTAGGGGCAATTCCCCCGGAGCAGGACAAAAGCCTTTTGTTCCTTCATACAGATTATTTGAGGATCTTAATGTTCTTGGAAGTGCCGATGGAAGGTTCAAGACTAGCAACACATCTTCCAGCTTATCCGGAACGTCTAGCCACGGTATGGTGGGTGGAAGGAAATGAAATGCGTTGTCGTGTGATGTTCTTATTGTCCGGCATACAGTTTAGTTTGTGGAATTAGTATGGGATACATGTCAATATGGTGTATAGTAGTTTCTCCTCGGTTTTCATGTACTTGAGATTCAGATTGATACCGTCATAGGTTTTCAATAAGAAACAAACTTGGTTTTACAGATGACATCTCATCAAACTTGTTTCTCTAGTTTTCATCGTGCTCCAAGCTCTTAGGAGGTCAGGTGGCAGCTATTTGTCCTGGAGGGTAACATCAGCCGATAGGTTGAATGATTGATATAGTGGCTATTTTCAAGCTTTATTATGCTTTCCCATTGATCAATTAACTGTCTATTTTCACGCTTTATTATGTTTTTCCATTCTTTCTTTGTCGTTAGCAACAACCTAAGGTACAACTCTTACTCTCAAGTAGAGCTGTAAATGAACCGAGCTGTTCACGAATAACTTGATATTCGTTCTTTTTGAAACTCGTTCATGTTCGTTCATGTAATAGGTGAACCGAACACGAACACAATTTTAGGACTCGTATATTAAACGAGCCGAGTTTCAACATGATGATGTTTGTTTATTAACGTTCGTGAACAAGATAGCTCGTTTGCTTAACGAGCCGAACACGAGCCGAGCCTTATAAACGAATATCGGTTCATTTACTCATTAAAAAAATATAATATATATTATAAACTTACAAAAAATATCTACCATCTGTTATGACGTAAAAGCATGTGGATCACCCATGCTGCCTCTCTCTCTCTCTCTCTCTCTCACGAAGTTTATTTTCTTCATAGACACAGACACTCAACAAACACCCATACCGTCAAACTCCCTCTGCTCTCTCTCTCTCTCTCTCTCTCTCATCACACGAGCACACTGCCGACCAATATTCGTAGTCATCATACAGCCACACCGTCAGCTAGACTACCGTCCACACCGCCAGCCAGACCACCACCTACGCCGCGGCCTTCTCTCAGACACTCGAATTGTCGTCAAACACTCTCTCTCTCTCTCTCTCTCTCAGCACACCGCCAGCCAAATCATCGACCACATTGCCGGCTAGACCTCCGCCAAATCAGGCCACAGCCCACAAACGCAGCTACTCCTCGACACAGATCTGGCATCCCTCGATCATATCTGGCATCCCCCGATCATATCTGGATCAAATCTGGGATATTTTACGACTCCAAGTCTTCGATATGTGAGAAGATCCAGAAATCCGTCTTCATCTTCTTCTCCGATCGTTTCTCCGGCCATTTTTTTGATTGTTGATTCAGTTTACGAACGAGCCGAGTCGAGCCTGAGTTATGCGTTGACGAACTCGAGCCGAGTTCAAACACCCATGTCTGGCTCCTAAACGAACACGAGCCGAGCTCCAACACCCCTGAAATTATACGAACCGAGTTCGAACACACCCATGTTCGGCTCGAACTTGGTTCTTATACAGCCCTACTCTCAAGGAAGTCATGTATACTTCAAAGTCAACTCCGCACCTTTTATGCTGCTGAAGGCCAATTTTTTGTTGCCACCTCTAGCTACTAAAATATGCAAGGGAATGTACCATACCTTGCAAAATTATTGAGGATGCCAAGATACGGGGAACGTCTTATATGTCACATAAAAAGGTGGGATAACAAAAACAAAATATTTACAGCTTTCCCTTTCGTATCTATGTATTGATTGATTATTGGCTGAAGACTCTCCAAGGACTCTGAACGTCCTCCCACCTTGTATCAACCCTGTACACCGGAGGCTTAACGAATTAATGGCATACAACTTCCCCACTAGGGTCCAATCTGTACTGCAAGACGTATTAGCTGCAAAAGGAGGAAGGGGAGCAGCAGAATGCAGAAATAATCCACTCTCCCCAATATCTAAACGACAGCAGTCAACACGAGCCCACCACAGAAAGGGCTCATGCAGCCAGAAAAGAATCTGCATTTATCTTGGTGGTGCAGTCTCATCAGCATAGATGGAAACACAACCGTCTGCAGCGCCTGCAGCAAGCAGTGCTCGATAGGGATGGAAGGTGAGGCAGCTTATGGATCCTATCTTATGGGCCATGAAATTGGGTTTATATCTGATGGTGCCTAACTGTTCACCCTCCAAGTTAAAGACTTCGATGAGCTGCTTGGCCGAGCCACTGGCGATAAGGGGTGCATGTCTATGAACAGCTAAAGCGGTAAGCGAACCCCTGTTGGCATCAATTGTTAACAAGGCATCCTTATGCTGTCTGATATCAAGAAGCTTGATGTCACCAGCCTGAGATGCACTAACAATCTGAGACGAAACAGGTGAAACATTGAGTTAGAGGCTGCCAAACTTCAACTATCACACGCCTCAAACACATTTTACCTTAGCTGGTTCAAGTCCTGCTTGAAAGCCAATCCCCACAACTCTTTCTACTCGCTGGGTGTGCGGTCGAGCGGCACAAACAAGCCTGAATCACAGATTACGATGAAAGGAATGACTAGGTTTAAGATAAAAGCACAAATGTATTCTCTATGTGTGTTTGTGTGCGTGTCTGTGAAACAGAAGGCTAGAAATTCAGTAATACCTATTAGTAAGACTTTAGGAACGCCTCAATTCGACAAACTTCCACCAACTAAACTACAGTGAAAAGTATTTATTAAAGAGGACTTTCTTACTTGCGAACAAGCAATCAAGGAAATCTACCTCCACAATAGTGTCAGAATTGCCTTAACCGCTGTTAAATTTAGCAAAGATAGTGATAGAGAGCACAGTTGATTAAAACCCATGGCTAGTTGGCTGCGCCAAAAAGCTCATACAAGTAGTAAACAAAAGTCGGGCTTTGTAAAATTTAGCAGACACACTGATAAAGGCCAAAATTGTTGATAATCAAGAAGCCTGATAAAGCACCCATGATAATAACATGTCAAACTTTAGTACATTCTGAAGCTTTTGAGCCGAGTTCGTGATTGGAGTTTGCCATGGTAACAAGTTATTCAAAGTTGCAGATCGAAAGTCAAAATAACACTGTCGAGCCAGTTATAAGCAACTACCAGGATTGAGTGAATCGTTTATCTGATCAAGTCAACAATCTAATTTACCTGATTAAGGAAGCAATCTAATGTCATCAAATTCAAGTGCTTACATTTCAGGTGTTCGAATGTCAAATAGTCTGACGGAACCATCCACAAAACCAGCTGCAAATTGACCCCCATGTATTTGAGAAGCAGACTACAGAGGAACAAATATGGATACGGTTTAAGAGAATAACACCAAAAAGTTAAAAGATGTGAAATTAACGGATTGGGCAACTAATTACTTAGGAACGACGTTTTGACAACAAGAAATTTGGATGACAGAATTCTTGTAACGAAGGTCACCAATGCATTGTGACATTCATATCAACCAACGTATGGAATGTTAAATCAGTTGAATAGAAAGCATGCCAAAAACCCCCAATAAGTGACAACATGCCAATAAAATCTTCTTGTACTATGCGTACATGTTGTGAGATGAGAAGTAGAGAGGGAAAAAACACCAATTACTGATTGAAACTCCTCGAGGCAATTTTGTTTATATTACTAAAACTGCGCCTTGTTACTGACATTTGTCGTGTACAAATAGTAATTTTGACAAAAATAAGAGCAAAGCAAGCACAACACAAGCCGAGACCCAAACAAATATTCCATAGGCTAAGTAACCAGAACCACGTGTGTGTGGGTGTTTTGGGGGGGTGGGGGGAGGGGGGAGGGGGAACAGCAATGGACTAAAGTAACTTCACAAGAAGCAAGAAGAATATAACACCCACCAATGCTGAGATGCTGCAGTCAGAAGCAAGCGGAACAGAACTAGCAACCTGCTCTTTCTCAAGATCCCATACAAGAGCGGAAGAAATCTCACCGGAGGCATACTAAAAGCATAAAGAATGAATCAATGAAAATGATATCACCTTTCCAAAACAACAAAGTCAAACAATATGCTACCGGCCACAATACTAGGTTACATCTGAAGTACACATCCCAACATATATGCAAGATTCTCGTAAACTTAGCTTTATTAGCAAAAGAACACTTGAAACCATTATCACCTACTTTTTCAAACATTTTGAAACTTGATGGAACACTAATCTGAGAATCAATTGTTTATATCAATGAAAGCTCTATTGGCTTTGGAACAATATCACGTGATGCATTCCATAATTAGTTTCACACGCACAAAAATAAACGGAGAATACCGGAGAGCACATGTACCATGTATCCAGATTGCTGTTGCCAATCCACAACGGCATGCACACTCCGGACACCAGACCTATGACCTTGGACTGAAGAAAATGCAGTTACGAGTCTCTGTTTGCCCTTTGAGGAGTAATCTTTCCAAATCCGAATACTTCCATCACCTACAATATAAACACATGTCAAGGAAAACGACAAAAGTAATAGAACATAGAATACTATGCAATTGATCAAAAACAGCCATGAGAAATTTACTCGAAGCAACAAGTAGCAAGCTGTCTTCAAGCTCATTCATCAGGCAGAGCTTTGATATTCCTCGGTCAGGGTAGTCATGATTACTGAAACTGTTAAGTAGGGTTGCTTCCTCATAATTCCATACCCTGAAAAGGTGTGATTCAAAAGAGTGCATCACTAACACTAAAAATGAAGTGACCTACAAGTCAATTAATCCCTAGCCAAAACCCATTGTGGATTAGACTTGAGGGGGAATCAGCTCAAAGTTTGGCATATCCAACGTAAGCTTTTTTACAGTTCAAGTCAGTTGTGCCAATTCATGCTTAAAAGAGAAGTATGACCAGAACAAGAATAGAGATATACTAGAGAACATGTCTTTGGACAGGAGATGCAAGTAAATGATTCATGTAAATGACACCAACAAGGTTGGGCACGTGGCTTAGTCGAATTGACTAAATTATCATCCCGTGCAGCTACATTGAGGTGTGTACCAGATATCATGTTATAAACAGGTTGATTCAGTCTATCTGAATCAGCCCACAATCGTCAGCTTCATATATGGTATACAAACATCTCAGGGGCAGCATCCCTTTGCTTGTTATGGCCCATTTAGGGTCATATGTACCAAAAAAAATTGTAACCAACACACAGGTTCTCTTCCCTGTGCCTTATCAAGGAATGTGTCAAGTGCATTTTTTGACAATCCTAACAGTAACTATGAGATCATGGTAGAAGGCTTTTGTTTTCAATTTTGAAATTTCAAAAGAGTGCTGAAGAGTAAAGAACAGACTTAAGGAATCGAGCAGGTTTAGTTTAGACTTAACCAGAAGGGTTTTGTAATAACAACACATGATAACAACCAATTCTAACGTGCGAGAAGAGAATCTAACTGTGCTTTCATTCTTTTCATCATATTTCACAATATTCAAAGAAAGACACAATTTGCAAGGGAACGAGACAGGAGAACACAGTGTGTGGAAACAACAGATGCTTGCAAATGGAGTGCTATAAGACAGTGCAACTGCCAGAGGCCGACAGAATATCAACTCAAAACCAAAAGGCTGATTTGGCAACCAATATCTCCATGATATCATTGAAGGTCTCCTCAAAGCAGTTCCAGATAAGCATAAAATCGCAATCTTCATGATGCCTTCAAATTAGTATCAGACAATGGTAGGTAACTCCTCGAGGAACATGCCACCCTCCTAAATTGCATCTCATTTGGAAGTAGAGCACATGCAATGAAAACTTTTTAAGTTGTCCGTAAAAGACAGTCAAGATTCTCGGCCTCACAATCATGGAAGGAAAAGACAGTTGCTCAAAGGGAACTTTGTATCACTCTTTATTTTCTAGTGGAACCCCAAGGTTGTTGGGCACAAATTGAAATTTCAACAACTATTATGAACAAAATATCCAAACGATTTTGAGATGTAGTACTGATAATTCTAAAGGCCAGAATATCAGCTACCTGATACGCTCACCCTCATCTGCAGCAATCACGACTGGAGAGAAAGGATGAAGCAAAGCTGTTTTTGTACCAGTTTCAAATTCGGTATCCCAACTAGCAATTTGATCATGCAGTTTGCTAACAGCTGACAAAGAAAAACGAGTGAATTCATGACAATTTTCCTTAAAAAGAAAAGGATAACAAAAGTAGGAGAATAACTGAAGCCAATCAGTTAACAGGACCCACAAGAGTGCTGGCATTTTGTTATGTGGTCAAGGGCAAATTTTTCCTTCTCTTCTCTTCTAGCAATCATCTCTTCACTATCATCAGCAACAGTAAGCAGCGGCTTTGAGAAGTGACCTACGCTCCAGTAATAGATAGTCGATTGTGGAAGTAAACCGCATTCTGAAACCCCAGAAACTCCACCAGAACCTAGAAGCGGATCAGCTAGTCCCGAGTCTGAAGAAGTCAACAAATGTGGCCTGAACTCTAGAGAACAGACTCTTCGTAGTCCAGTCAAGTAACTTGGTCGAGGAGGACTAACAGGAGGTGTTCTAAAAGTCAGAGGCAAATGTCCTGGCAAAACAACAGCTCATGATCTGCAAACTGAGAACTCACTGAAAACACTACGTAATGCTAAACCATTCCAAAGATGGATACATCGAGATACAAGACTAGACGGTCAAATTTAACATATGGAAATCCAGACTATGTAATCGATACAGGACAAAACCAATAGAAGAAAGTTTACCTGTGTACATATCAAACCAAGAAGATGAGCGTGCAAGTCCAGCAAGACTACTGGCTGAAGACGATGTGGATTCACCTGGCCGACCACTGCTGCCAGTGGGCCTAGCTGAATTTTCCACCACTTGTTCAATCCCTACAACTGATAATACTCGCCGTCCAAGGTCTGCGATGCGTGGCAATGGATCCTTAGCTAGGGTGCACATAGCCGACACACATTGTGAATACAATGCATTGTCTAGTGACCTCGGCCTTGTATGCTTAACAACTCCATTGCCAATGCAATCATTCAATATTCCAGAATCAGAATGTTGGGATGAATCATCAGACAGTACGGATCCATGCATTACTCCAGATGTAGCAAGGGGGCTGCTGGTAGACACCCTCCCATCGCGAGACGCTGAATGGTTGTCACCACTAACTCTCAACAAGGGACCAATTTGAGAATATTGGGTTGGAGTTGTATAGCTACTGCCTGTACCCCTGACAGTAAAAGACGGGATGGAATTGAGCACAGATTTAGACTGTTGTTTCCAATATGCAGCAGCAACTGATTTTAGGTGCTTCTTGTGGCCAAAGGCAAAGCGTGCAAGAGCTGCAAATTTAACACCATAGGAAGGAACGTATTACTCTGACATCCGTGGAGCTAAACCCAAATACGCATGTAAACATTAATAAAGGGGCAGGAAGGGCGAGAGAGAATGGGAGAGGACAAACAAGAGGGAGTAATAATAATGGAAAATGGGGAGAAGCCAGCATACATATTCAGCAAATATGAGCCAAAATATAATAACATTTAGGCCAACATGTAGGCGAGCACGATGGTGCATTCTTCCCAGTTTATGGGTCACATGAAAGAAAATTATTCCATATATTTTGGTCAGAACATGTTTAGACCAGAACATTAAACTGAGTTGAATAATAAAGGTATCACCATCAGGAAATGAAACACGAAGCTGCATATGATCCAAAACTAATTCTAGAAATACCAAGACTACAGAACCTCCAATAAACATATCGAATGTACAAAAATGGCTATAACAGAGTTTCTCTTATTCGTATTAACAGCTACTCTAGGAGGAATGTTTTTATTAATAACTTGTTCATCGACATACGGTGATCTTTTGTTTTTTATAAATCTCGTAACATTGAAGACCTCGAAAGTAAGATCTCAAAAAACGTTGTATTAGGTGGGTAATATGAAGACCTTAAAAGTAAGATCTCAAAGAACATTTTATCACGTGCGTAATGATTACCTGCAGCAACCTCTGCCCTGACCAATGGACTTCCATCAGAAACAACATCTAAAAGACTCTTCACAATACTGATTTCAGCCTTAACTTTTTCATCATAATCGCATTCTTCTTCCCCAAAACTATCGCTAGATGAGTCTAATCCAACATCAAGGAGAGTCCCAAGTGCAAAAACGGCCGAAGCTCTTACCTGAAAGAAAATGCTACACATAGTTATGAAGTGAATAGTGCGTATAAGAACTAATCTATTACTCCAAAAGAGGAAAGCAAACCTCTGGTTGGGGCTCGGAGAGTAGAGATGCATATATAGCAGGAGTATCTGCCTGCAAAGCTATTACTCGTGCCTCAGTGAAATCTTCCCAGAGTTTTCCCAGACACAGGCAAAGCCACTGAAGAAATAGGGGCTCAGCTTGTGCATCATTTGAGGTTGAGCCCTGAAGGTGATTTAAGCAAACAAGTAACAGACCTGCTTCCGTGCAGACTTCCTGCCCTCGCCTGTGCCCATCTACAATGACCGCCAGGACAAATGCAGCCATCGCACGCTGTTCTGGATAAGCTTCAGTGCTATCGAGAAACCTAATAAAATATGTATGTCCACCATCTTTTACCAGATCAACCTGGCATGACTATTTTCGCCCAAAGAAAGAAAACGAAGGAAATAAATGTGCAGAAAATCTTTAAGGCCCAACATAAAGCACTAGAACTGCTAAATATGTAGGTTAGTATGTTTGGAAAAAAATAATGCAAACACATATCTATAGACGGCAAGATGTTTAAACATGGTGTAAGAGTGATACTATTATACACAGGTAGAGAGTTGATAAACCACAAGCATTTCCAGAAATACCTTATCACGTGCAAGGATCTTTGTCCAAATAAAGACGAGAATTTGCCTAAGTTCTGGACTAGTAGTTTGCAAGAGCTTTAGAACATATGGAAATATCCCTACAGACAAGGCCTGCCAGAAAATATACACAGAGAAGTAAACAATCAAATTCAAGCCACATCATGTACTGGAAGAAAATTAAAAAGCCTGTGCCACAATAAAGCTACAAAAAACTACCAGATCTACTGCCCAGGGGCCCATATCAAGAAATCTTCCAAGAAGCACCAGAGCACGAAACCGATGGCACTGACTAAGTAAAACCTAAGGCAGAGGCAGATCAAGATTTGTCAGAACTCAAAGAAAAAAGTAGATATCATAACCAATTAGTGACATGGGAAGGGGGGAGAGAGACAGAGGGAGAGAGCGAGAGAGAGAGAGAGAGAGACTAGGCAGAAACAGTAATTTTTTTAATAATTCAAAGTCGGGGTATCCCATAAAGGCTGATGAAGTAGTGCCTTTCCTATTTGTTGTTTCAGTGTTGAATTGTCTTATTTGTTGGGCCTTGTCCACTGTTTGTCTATTGTAATATTCATGACTTCTTTCGTACGAAATTTTCGTACATTAGACACACTAAGTTTAAATTAGAAGCAATAACAACCCCGTTGATTTGCCTTTGACCAGAAAACTTTGACCAAGTTTAAGTAGGACTAAACCGAATTCTACAGACACACCACCACATCCTTCAGAATTCAAAGAGAACAAGGGGTAATTGCTTTTGGTTCTTCCAGAAAATCCAACACGAGAAACTCTGCAGTAACAACTGCAGAATCACAAGATACAAATGACCATAACAAGTAACCCTCCAGCAGTCTGGCAATGCCTTCCCTCCATGTTGCAAACACTACATCAACTACTACCTTCAGTACCATCGGAACTCTCAAATACCATAGAAGATCAACAATAATTAATGATGGAAGCAAAACCTTGATTGCAGAGAAACACGCAATTCAGATTTGAAAGCCAAAAAGAACAATTCTGATAAATGCATACATATTTATACAAATCTCCCACACTCAAAATCTTAGGTAATGAATTATCATTAAATAGCAACTTGACATGTTTATCCTTAGTCAACCAGAAATGGGTGCTATGCCCCTAAATATAGATGTACACATACACACACGCGCGTATATAGGGCAATGCTACTAGAAATAGAGCTAGATAATTGTTATTTTATCCAGCCCATCTCCGATGGGGATGAGACTTTGTTTTAATCGCACCCAACAGCCCCTAACATGGGCGGTCGGAATATTTTGACCAAAATGCCCCTTTTCAAATCCTCCTTCTATCTCTTTCATTCTCCCCCCCCCCCTCTCTGGCATTGAAACTACCGGCCACCACCCTGCCAACCACCATCAAACCTGCCTCAACCACAACCCACCACCCAGTGCCCCACCACCACCAAGCCCAAAGCCAAATCGCCCCAAACCCACACCACGACCGAACCCATATCCAACCTCCCTATTCACCACCACCTCAGCCATCGCCCCACCACCACCGAGCCCAGAGTCATATCGCCCCACCCACTGCCACCTTAGCCCACGAATCATCACCCCAGGCACAACCAAATTATGTCACCACCCATCGCTCCCTCCACCACCATCATCACATGAGGATTGATGTGGTCATCACAATCCACGCACAAAACACATACACACAATGGGCCAAGGGGATTGAATTTTTTTTGAAGGGGAGACAGATCAAAACTGGCAAAATTTTGTTATCTACCAACTGTCCAAAACTAGGATGATTGGTAGGTAATTAAATATATATTTTTTTTTCAAAATCAGGTTATTCGGGTATATGGTACCAATTGCCCATAAGATCATTGGTTCGACATCTTTATTGCGCACAAAAAAAAAAACGATCGCGGTGGACCACATGTTGGCGCCTGTGGATCAGCTAGATAAAAAGATTTTATCTATGGTAAATGTGTATCAGTCCCCATAAATATGTATGTGCGCGTCAATATATAAGCCTCTGTCCCAAACTAGTAGGGGTTGGCTACATATGCCCTTTTCTTCCATTCTCTGCTATCCAAGTATACGGAGGTTAAGAACGACGAGCATGTTGCCCATGTGATTAGAGCAAGAGCAGGTTGGCTAAAATTAAAAATGTATGCTCCTTCTGGAGGATTATGTGGTTGAATATTCCTCTCAAGTTGGAGAAAATATTATATAGGCCAGTTTTTGCAGCACACACACACACACACACACACACACACACACACACACATATATATATATATATATATATATATATATATATATATATATATATTCAAGCATGTAGCCTAGCCCAATCAAGTTGGGCTATTTAACCACTTTACTTATTCAAAACTATACGCCTCATGAAGAATTGGGCGTAATAAGAATCACGAAAATTAGTGTGTTGATGGTTTTTGTGGGGGTTAAAATTTAATGAGATTCGGAAAAAGGGATCATTTAAATAACTAAATAACAAGTTCGAGCTAAAGTTCTAGCACAAGAAAGTCGAAGTATATACTTTATTCAATACAAGCTCTCTTGAAATCTCTCTTCTGATACAAAATTGTGGTGTAACGTGTATCCCCCCTGTTCCGGTCATGGAATAGATGAAATAAATCAAAAAATGGATGGAGATCTCAACAACACTACTTCTTATATATATCAAACTATAGGTATTTCATTAGTTCATAAGAGTAAATACCAAACTAATCAAAGATACCGAGAACAAAGATATGTTGATAAGAAGATTTTTGATGAATCCGTTCCAAGCATGTAGCCTAGCCCAATCACGTTGGGCTATTTAACCACTTTAATTATTCAAAACTATACGCCTTATGAAAGCTTAACTCTTGATGCGGCCCGATAATTACAATTGGACAGGTGAAGATTCCTACTTGGGGACCAAACGATTGGCATTTGGCCAATGAACAGCAACAAAAAGGAAACATCTCCACCCACATTTTCATCAAAAATAAAAGAAACAAGACTTGAAAGGATAAGGAGATAACAAAAGTACATCCGAGAAAATTTGCTGAAAGTCACTATATCATAATAAACCAATTTCAGCCCCACAACTACTAAGGAACATCCAAAGAGCCATACCTGAAGAACAATAGGTAACTGCTCGGGTGGCTTCTTAAGTTTAGACCCATGATCGAGCCATACCTCAAAGGCTGTCAACTGTTCCGTGAAAAAAGGACTCGGCTGGGGAAAAAGGAAAGGCATGTGGATGTTAATAAAAGCAATATAAATATAAAGCATATAAAAAAACTTGACTTGCATAAGCATCATGTTCTTCGGTAGTTTTGACAAACTGTAAACAAGAAATCAAACAGGAACAGAAACAAAGAACTCCAACCTGGAACTCTGCGTTAGGATCCTCAACCAGCGTGGGGAGCAGAGAAAGGCAAATTTCAGCAGCCATATCCCATGCCTCCCTGAAGTATAAATTGTGACATGGCATGAAAACCAAATTCTACCATATACTCATAGAACACCAGACACATTGGAAAACAAAATTAAGTACAAGGACAGGTGGCAAATACATCAGCAAGAAATTACTTTTCACTCATACGCAAAATAGGTATTATGATGTTATAAGCCGTAAATACACTATCACATGATGCTAATATGGCAACCAGCACCTACCACATGTGATGCTGATGGGTAGGAGGTAACATAGGATATGAAACCGGTGAACAATTGGCAGAACGCATAATTCTTTCTGCAAGTAAGAAATTCCGGAACAGGCTGGTAACTAATGGATCTTGTCTGAACAATCTCTGAAATAAGTCTGCATAAGAAGATATCAAGTAATGACTACCATCAAGCAACTAATGCAAGAAAAAGAAATGCTGCATAGTGCCACAAAAGTTCAGTATCCCGCATTCAATACCATGTGGGAGGACACTCCAGGCAATTGAATCGGTAACTGCTGAAAAGATCCAATTCAATTCCCCAAGAAGTGTTTTCCGGTCAGTTTGACGACCAGGAATTTTATCTATAAGTGAGTAGTCAAGAGACTCATTAAGCAACGAGCGAGTGCAGAACCTGGAAATGAACATGATCATCAGAAGACCAGCAACGTCAAACATGACGTTAATAATATTCACATAACGGCCCAAAGTAAAAAAGTGGAGAAAAAAATAAGCAACAGCTGTAAAATGAAAAAAGCCACGCTGCAAGCCCACTTGGTAACAATAGCACAAAACATATATATAGTCACACTCAGTTTTATTCAGGTGTAAATTCGCATGTATACACTCAGTTTTTTCAGGTGCAAATCACATTTATCCATATATATGGATGTGTATTAAACGTACTTAAATATCTCTGTCTGTCTGTTAAATCAATTGTCAAAAATCTTCTATTTTTCATACAAATATACCGGTGTGGTAAACATAAAAAAAGATAATTATACTAAAACCAAAAACTTGCACAAGTATGATAATTTAGGCAACTACCGCATTGACAATAAATCGACTTGTGATCCATTATCGAAACCAGTGCTACCTGATTCGTGGTTCGCTTCAGTACGTGGCACAAGTATACAGTGTGTCAATTCGTGGGGGCACGCCGGCACGGTACGCGGCGGGTACCCTTGGTCGTTTTGCTATGGATCGCTTCTCTAGCATATACGAAGTTATAAAAGTTTACACATGGATATGTGTATACATCACTTGTCAAGAATGGCGAGAGGAAGAATAGAGAACTAATCTACTAACCAATTGTTATGCAGCCCACCATCTAAATTATGCTAAACAACAATTTTACCAGAATTTGGTTGACACGTTTTCAGTTTGCTAGATTTGGAGTACCAGTAACTCTGATCAGAACAATCAAGTTATTAGGAGAATAGGACTGAAGGTAAACACCCGAAAAACGTAGGCACAAATTTCATAAATAACATTCAAGGGGATCACCATCTCAATGCCATCTTGAGGGGAGTAGTGAGACAGGACGTAAAGACATCAGCCGGATATTCTTCACCCTGGGGAAGAGTCTCATGTGCTTCACAGGCCGCCAGCAGTATGCAATCCCGCGCGGGAGGTCCAGACGAGCTACTGGAAGCCCAATCCTGGAGCTGTATGAGAATGAGCCAATTGTATACAAGTCATAAAAATTTAAGGAAAACGGGATCAGATCCTATTACGAAATGGTAGAGCAAGTCATACCTCCATGAAGGCATTAACAACCATCCCAGCAGCAGAACAGTCAAAAACGTACATCGAGGGGGTCTTCAACCACGAATCTAAGTCGCTGACAGGTAAAGGGATATATTGTGTATAGCTCTACAGTTAAAAACGCAGCAAGTGACAATCAAGTCCTGCAAACAAGAAGGAATTTCACTTATAGATGTCAATTAGTACCTTATTAAACAACCAGATTTCACCATTAGCAGTTGGCTTCGGCACGCCATGCCCATTGTAGTGAAAGAGAACTCTCTCAGATTTGGCATATTTGCGATGCGTAGTACAGAGTTTCCTCACTTCCTCTACAGTAGGATCTAAACTGAGCTTATACCGAGCCTGATCACATTTCTAAATGAAATCTGAACTTTGTAGGAGATTAAAATAAAGGCGATTATTGATGCATGGACAGTTTTCCTCACCCTTGCTAGCCACCTTTCGTACTGTCTATTCAAGTTTTTCCCAATTGCTTCAAGTGCTTTTCGAGGTGCCATAGAGAATGGATCTACATATTGATAGACGATAACAGATTAAGAAATCTGCATCTTAGGATATTAACTTTCCAGATAATTTTCCTATATGCATCATTAAATCGAACAAGCAAGGATACCCGGTAAACACAGACAAAAAAAAAAAGCTAATAAGTTGACATCGGGTGGACAAAGCTACAACTTCATATTGATCAGGTATACACAGGAACCACAAAACTGCAACACATAAAACATTAAAGTTGTGTAAAATATGACTTGCATTAATTTAAGAGTACAGTTAGATACTCTAATTGCAGAATCATTCCTTAAAAACGTAAATCTATTATGTTAGTTAGACCATTATAAGCAAAATCATGTCAAGTTCTGATGTCATATCACCTCCATGTCATAAAAGCCGTCAGCCACTGCAACTTGGATCAATATTAAGATTAGCAGATAGTGGGCCAATCTACTGAGCTACATTCCTTTAAAGGAGACATCCCTTCCTTTTTACTTTTATACAGTTGATTCCCTTAACAACAAAGGATGACCAATTCGAAGGGGACCCGAGAGATCGATGGGGCAACCCTATGCTCTACCATTAAGCTATTTCTGCCAGGTGTTGAGACCCGAGTGAATCTGCTGGAAGCAAAGAATGGTCTTCCTGTGAGACTTTTTACCTTTTCTGTAGACTCGAGGTCATAACTTAAAAGACAGATGACGCCGCTGCGAGGCGAGGAGGAGGAGGACTCAGGATGTGAGAACCCCTACCTAAAGGGAGACCTATTTCTGAACTCTAGAAGAAGTCATGATGCCCTTAATTACTCTCAAGTATAGCAAGACACATTAAATACTCGTGCAACGCAAAAGTAAGTCCATACAATTTACAGACTTTTGACTTTAGAAGAAGGATGAAGGATAACCAGAAGTGATCTTTGGTCCAAAATGTTGCGGCAGTTGAAAAATGTGCATTGTAAGAGCACAGGTGTATGGTGTTTGAATGTATGATTAGCAAGATTGACAAGATGAAATTCTAATCAGTTGAATATTTCAAAGCATATTCAACAAACGATCACCAAAGTCCACGAAATTATGAGTACCACATCATATATCGACAGGATTTTGCAGAAGACTATATAAAGAAGCAGCTAGGCAGATTAAACAACAGAAAATAGGGAAAGCTTTAAGTTATACCACCCAGAAGCATAAAACCAAGAAAGATACAATAGATCCAATTTCAGAAATGGGGATATAAAAAGAAACAAAAAAAACCACAATGACTATACCTATCCAGCACTCCATTCTTGCACAAGGTGATATCTTTATTACATCGGGTGGATCAACGCTAATGTTTAAACATAACACGAGAGCAACGCATCCGGTCTTCGTCTGCAAAAAGAAGTTGGGAGATTGCAGGGGAAAGGAGACATGCATCAAATGGTTATTTTTTTCGCAAGTACCTAGAAAACATGGACCAGAACAAACTACCACATGGAGCAAGCTAAGAAAGAAAACATTTTTGTCCATAAGTTCTAACAAGCTCCATAAAACATGTAGCAAACCCAGTGCATTTTGTACCACCCATGGCTGCTAGTGGTGCAAACTCCGCCTAAGTTCCATTTGGCTTTTGCTTTTATAGCGGTTAGATATTTTGGGAATAAATAGTAGCGCTGCAACCCATTGCGGTTAGAAGCGATTTTCTTTTTTTGAAAAAAAAAATGATCTGGATCGTCCATTGTGCAACGTGGACGGTCTCAGATCTGCTGGAAAAAAGGAATTTTTCCCAGCACCAGGTGTGGATCAGCCCCCTCTACACACACACAAGGAGCCCATCCCTACCAAACATAGGGAGCCCATCCACGCCCAGCGCAGGGATGAGCTCCTCCATCCTAACCCATTTGAAGCGCTCCACCCCGTACACATGCACGGTTCCAAATCACTGGTTTAAAAACCAAAAAGCAGCACGCTAGATAGTCTGGCGCACAGTTCACAATGCCCCAAATACCCTCCACCTATTTATTATCCTGTCATAATTCTTCTTTGACTAACTTTCCGGCTCGTAGAAAAACACCGTCAACAACAACCAAAACCACCACCCATCACACCACAGCCATAAATTCTGCACTACCATCAGATGTACGCCTACCCCTGCACCACCCTCATCATCTTCACACAACATCCCACCGCCCCTGGACCACCATCATTTCCATACCCCATCGCTCTGAAGCACGGACACCTCTCCTAGGTGGAGGTATGGTGTCCTAAACGGACGGACACCCCGACACCCTCCGGACACCGCCCGACACGTGTCGGACACGGCTAATCGGTGTCGGAATTTTTTTTATTTTCCGACACCGTGTTGGACACTTCGGCAAAGAGTGTCGGAAACGGGAATGTGCAGTGTCGGACGGTTTGGGGCTACTTTGGAACTTTTGGAAGTAATTTCAGGGGTAGTTGTCTTCTCTCTCACCTCATATGTCGGCCGTCTTCTTCTCTCTCGTCGCCGTGTTGCCGGATCTGTCGCCGATGTTGCCGAAGCCAACAGATCTGAAAATCGCCGATGTTGTCAGATCTGAAAGGCGCCGGTATTGCCAGATACCGAAGCCGACAGATCTGTCCACCATCGCCGTCGTCGTCGCCAGATCTCTCGCCATCGTCGCCGGAGGTCCACCACCGTCGCTTACCCACAGGTCTGCTTCTTCTCTTTGTCTCGTCAGTCGTCTCCTTCCTCTTCTCTGTCTTCTCTTTCTCGCTGAGAGGTAAGGACCTCTCGTGTCTTTGAGTCTTTCCCTTTTTTCCTTTTCTCCCTCTGTCTTGCATTCCACCGAAAGACCTCTTTTCTTTTTCTTTTTTTAACTTCATTTTTTTGCCCAGTAACAAATAAATGTTCAAGTGACTTGTATTTATTTAAATTCCTTATTTTAGTTATTTTCATTATTGTTTGTTATTTTAAGTTATGAAATGTATTTGATACTTATTAAATATATATAAATATATTTATATATAATAAAAATATATAAAAAATTAGCGGTGTCCTGCGGTGTCCAAAATCTGATTTTTTGGAAATTGCGGTGTCCGGTGTCCCCGTCGGTGTCGGTGTCCGACACCGTGTCCGTGTCCGTGCTACCTAGCCCCATCGGCCCCCTCACCCACCCACAACTAAATTACAGATTTGCAAATCTATGGTGATGATGGTGATTGGACTACGACAAAGACAACCACAATCGACAAAATCTCCGCAACATTAGTTAAAACCTCTGCTACTACTGCCATCGACGAAACCTCCACCGCTACAGACATCGCCATTGACGGATACCACTGAATAAACCTCCAGCAAAGAGCTGCGATTCATAATGAAGTTTTCTAATTTTAGTTTCACAAGAAGGAAAAAAGGAAACTAATCAAGGCCATTGTTCGAATAGCTATGGTGTCGTTTTGATTGTCCGACAACGGCTCTTGGTGCGTTCTAGGAAAAATTTGGTGATAAATTTTTTGTATATGGTGAAACTATGGTAGCTTATAATTCATCAAGAGTTCATTTAGTTTGTGCTAATTGGTGTAAAGATGAAGTATAATCTTCAACTTGGAAACAAAGAAAGAGTATTTGCCTCAAAACAAACCAAAAGTCACTTAATAACTTCCAGAGCAAGTCTAAAGTTTTTTATTAGATGGTGCACTGGGGGGCGGGGGGCGCTTGGGTTTATCAAATGGGATCAATAGGATATTTTTCAAAATAGGGATACAGGAGCATCGCGGTCAAATCGGCAGTGCGCCAAAATATCTGACACGCTGTCTTTTTGCTTTTGAAAAAAAGCATCTTGGACCGTCCACGAGGCAAGAATCGACGGTCCGATATGAATTGGGATCTGGGAGCCCATCCTAGCACTAGGTGGGAATGGGCACCACATATTTTATATATATATATGGGGGAGCTAATAAAATGATAGCCGTCCACATTGTTGAGGTGGGCGGCCAAGTTCCGCTATTTTTTAAAGTGAACTTCGTTGTCCGTCACATTATGAAGCCAACATACGTCCCATTATGGAGCGGATGTACATTCCATTATGGGGCGGACGGTGATTTGCCGTCCTTGCTCACATCCGCCCCATATCGGGAATTTTTTAAAAAAGAAGTGATTTAGTCCGTCAATCCGTCCAGATTGTGCTAGCAACTTAGATTAAGGTAGCGTTTGAAAACCATTTGGTTTTCTATTTTTTCTCCAGTTTTGTAAACTGGAAAAAAAAACCCGTTTGGCACACAGTATTCATTTTTTTTCCCCCTTCAGTTTTAAAAACCAGTTTTTAAAACAGAGCAGTTTTCGAAAACTCCCGTTAAGGAGTTTTGGGCCCTGTGCGTTTAGAGTATTTGTCTTCCGTTTTTGTAATGATTACGAAAAAGATGCCTTTTTTCGTGTACTTTTACCATTTTCTGTATTTGTATCGGATCAAAAAATCAAAGTAGTGTAAAAAAATAGGTGTTTTCACATTTTCTCAATCGTCCGCATCTCGTGTCAGAGAAAACTTTGAAGACGGGGCATGGTTTCCACTGTTCACTCTTTTCTCTTACAACCTCTATGACCCCTACATGCATAGTCACGTCATAGCTCTCCTCTCTCCCCTTCCCTCTCTCCCTCTCTGCCTGTGGTTCATTTCTTATCTCCTTATTTTCAATGAGCAGATTCCCAACTACAACTCACTCCATTTCTCAAGCTGCCGAAGTTATTAGAGAAGCTACGGTCGAGTCATTTGTTCCCCTTAGCCGCCGAAGACCCAGTACAACTCACTCCATTTCTCAAGCTGCCGAAGTTATGGACATCTTTCCAATTTTAACTCTTTTGATCGAAGATTTGAGATAGGCTTCTTGCCGAAATATGCCCCCGATCTGCTAAGATAGTGCCCCCGATCTGCTGAAATATGTGGGTTTTTTCTTTTGATTGAAGATCTGAGATAGTGGTGACGGCATTTGGTGGAGGTGGAGGGTGTTTCGTGCACTATTAGGTGGATGGTGAGGTGGAGCCATAAAGGTGGTTTGTCGCCGTGAGGGGAGTGAAGTTTGGTCGAGAGAAGAAGCGTAGGTCGAGATCAAATCACTGTGAGTAGCGGAGAGATTGAGAGAAGAGAGAGAAGAAGAGAAAAGTAATGACAGGGAAAGGGGGAGGGGAAGTCTGAGACTAAATAATGGGGTCCTGACGTGATGGTCAGACTGATGACTTTCTTGGGAGATGTAAATGGTGGGTATGGAGGAGTTATTGAGAAGATAAATAGAGGGTATAAAAATAATTTGTTAGGTTAAGGTTAAGGTTAAAATGGGAAAATATGGGTACAAATAGTGTAGGAAATGCTAAACATACAAGAATGAATCCAAAAAAGTTACTGAAAATGAAAATGGTAAACGTACAAGATTAATTGAAAAAAGTAAAAATGAAAAACTGAAAAAAAAAAGATAAAAGTAGACAATCAGATTCCGGAACTGAATACAAGAATATGGAAAACAAAAACAGGATACTAAAAGCCTAAACGTACGGGGCCTTGGGTTTTCAGTTTTGATTTTTATTTTGAGACCACCACCCTCACCCTCCTAACGCCACAGCCACCGCCCACCGCCTGCCGCCGACCGCCGCCGCCGCAACCACCACCAAAGAAAAAACTCAAAATAAAAACTAGATAATCAAACACGCAAAAGAAAAAACTCAAAATAAAAATTGGATAATCAAAACACCCATTTGTTTTTATAAAAAAATAAAAACTAAACTGGTTTTGATTTTTTTTTTTAAAACAGAAAACCAAAACTGGAAGTGATTTCAAACAGACCCTAAGTAGCCAGCAATAGTAAGGGATTTGCTCCCTATACATATCTAGGGGGTAATCCACATTTGGCGCCAGAAGTTTTCTTATTTTCCAGCGCATCTCAGCCGTCCACATAGCGGAATGGATGGTTGAGATGCCTTTATTTTGCACAAAGTTCCACAAATGCCCTTTCAAGACAATTTTCTTTCTCTAAACATCCCCACTCCGGCAAGACTCGCTCGTAACTGGACAGACCATCATCCTTTTTCAGAGACCAACACCACCTTTACGACCACCCTGGCCACTGCCAACACCACCACTCTTACCCAGCAAACCCACCTCTAACACCACTGTACCCACCGAGTAAAACCACGACCACTATACCAACCCCCCCCCAAAAAAAAGAAAAACATTGTTGTATCAACCACCCCAACGTCAAACCAAAATCCGGAAGGGTGATGTTGCTCAATAAATATGGTGGTATGAAGTGTGCAATGGTTTTCGAGGGTAGGAGAAAGAGTTGTTGCTCGGTGGGTGTCGTGATCTTTTTTTTTGGGGGGGTTGGGAGGTGGGGAGGGGGAGAGAACAGAATTGTACAAAAGAGGGCATTTGTGGAATTTTTTGTGAAAAATATGAACCGCCGGCGAGGAATTCAAATTAAAAAGGCATCTTAGCCATCCATTTTGCCACATGGACGGCTAAGATGCGCTTGAAAAGTAAGAAAAATTACAGCACTAAATGTGGATAAGCACCCTATATAGACAGAGGGGGGCAGATACGCATATAGTGCTAGGACTGTAAATGAACCGATTTATTCATGGTTCGTTCCCTAAAGAGCTCGTTCATGTTTGTATATTGTATGAACCGCATATGAACAACATTTAAGAACTCGTTTACTAAACGAGCCAAACATGAACACTCGAAAGGGTCCATAAATGTGTTTGTGAACGGCTTGTCTACATGATAAATTAATCTTTTCTTTTACTGTTTAAGGAATGAAGATTTTTCAACTGTAAATGATTTTATGTTTAATACATGGAGGCCCTAGATTCAATTTTCTAAAAAGCTAAGCAAATGTTTCTTATATGCACCCAAAGCCCTAAGCTTCATGTGGAACCAAAAAGCCAAGGGTACAGCTCAACTCCTCTCCTTCCATTTAGAAAACCCAAACGTCCTCGTAATACTCTCGCAACCACACTCTCTTATTTTCTTTGCCTGTCTTCCCTTTTTCACATTCTTCTTCATACACCACCTAGGTAGCACGGACACGGTGTCGGACACCGACACCGACGAGGACACTGGACACCACAATTTTTAAAAAATCAGATTTTGGACACCGCAGGACACCGCTATTTTTTTAATATATTTTTATTATATATATATTTAATATATATTAAATACATTCTGCAATCTAAAATAACAAATTAATTAAGTCAAAAAAATATTTCTGAAATTAAAGAACTGGACAAAATAACTAAGTAAAAGAATAAAGAAAGAAGAAATGAGTCAAACGACTCTTGGGCCTTGGCAGATGGAGACAAAAAAAAAGAAAGAAAAAGGAGACAAGCTTTCCTCTGAAGGAGACTTTCAGATTTCAGAGAGGGGAAGGGAGACGAAGAAAAAGGAGACGAGGTTGAGGAAGAAGTACCTGTGGGTCAGCAACGGCGGCCGAGGACCTCCGGCGACGATCAAGTGAGCTCTGGCGATGGTGATGGCGACAGCTGCTTCGGCATCTGGCGACGGCGACTGGATCTCTCGGCTTCGGGATGTTGGCAACTGAGCTCCGGCGACAGATCCGTGTCGTTAATGGCTCAGAAGGGCACCCGTGAGGCGAGAGAGAAGGAGACGGCCTTGAGGTAAGAGAAGCAGATGGTCCGACACTGCTCGACACCGTGTCCGACACTCCTCGACGAAGTGTCCGACACGGTGTCGAAAAATATAAAAAAAAAAAATCCGACACCGATTGGCGGTGTCCGACACATGTCGGGCGGTGTCCGAAGGGTGTCGGGGTGTCCGTCCGTTTAGGACACCAAACCTCCACATAGGAGAGGTGTCCGTGCTTCAGAGTACACCACATACACGTACTACTTCGCATACTCTTTGTCCGCACACATACACATACATCTCCGTCACACGCACATCCACAGGCACGCGCGTACACCTCTCTCTTTCCAACACACATACACACTACACCGGATCAAATCTAAGATCATCTACGACTTTGAATGTCCAAAATTTGTGAAGATCCAGAAATATGTCGACAGCAGAGCCTGAATCCCCGGTCCGTAAATTCAGTTTGCATTTTTAGACCCGAGCCCAAGAACTCTAGCCAAGTTTAATCATCTGACTTGTAACGAACACGAGTCGAGTTCAAGCATCTTTGAAAATATACGAACCGAGCTCGAACATACTACTATTCGGCGAAAACTCGATTTGTATAGCGCCCTATATAGTGCTAGATGAATTACTTTTTATCTAGATGATCTAGGCCGTTCACGTGACAAGTGAATGGCTGAGATCAAGCTTTTTTTTTTTAAAGCATTTCACCCAACCGCCCATAGGACAGGCACTCTTTCCGTTTCACTGAAATTGCCCCGTTCCCTCCACTCACCTTCAAACATTATCCATCTCCTCCTACTTTCAATCACCTCCTCATACAGGCTCAGCACCACCGCCGTGCCAACATCCCCTCACCCACCTTTCACCCCCAAGATTCTTGCTCAAACCCACCACCGCTTAAAAACCCACCTATGCACCACCCCACCCACCCCCGCACACATGCACACCATCGCCTCCACCCCCCCCGGCCTGTCACCCATAGATATACACATCCCCCCCACCCTCACCCACAAATACCCCCCACACCACCCCCACACTGTTTGCTTGCTTTTTTATTCAAAAGAGTAAGGAATATTTGGGTAATTGTGTATAGACCACTTCAAGAAGGGCGGTTGGAGAATTTTAAAGAAAGAAAAAAAATCAATTTCGGCAGTCCGAGTCGTCACATGCACGGCCCAGATCAGCTAGTAAAATACAATTTATCTAGCACTTGATATATATCAATCCCCTAAGCCTACATATATGTAATGTCCGCGAGCGCGTGTGCATGTGCGCATGTGTATTTGACATATCTTCAAGTAAAATTTCACCTTAAGTACGCCTCAATTCTGATATAGGCTCCAATCAAAAGTACCACTCTCAGTTTAAACCACCAAAAGGATATTCCTCCCACTATATAGTTACTTGATCAATTTGGAAAATGGTAATTCCCTTAAACCTAAGGCTTGAAATTGAGTTTCTACTACTAGAAGGGATCTGAACCTCAAACCACCATACCATATCCTGCATTCGTTCCTACTTCATGGTTAATGCCGCCCAAATCAAAGTTCATTATTTGCAAAAAATACTGACAATGGACATACATAAAGGCCCCCCTTGGTGCTGTTCCCAGACCAGAAATCGAGAAAAAGACATTACCATATCCTTTCCACCAAATGCACTATACAAGACAAATAATCCCCAAAGTCTCATTCCTTAATCTCCATGTAAGAGAATTACTTATAAGACTTCAACATTTCCAATCCTCTAACTGAGTCTGAACCTTAAGAGAGTATTTGGATGAGGTATTTCAACTAGGGATTTCAATTTGAGCAATTACCTTTAATGAATCCAGTGTTCAGTAAATACAAAAGAGTATTTGTGAAATTTTAGAAGGGATTTGAAAGAGGAATTTTTTAGGTCAAAATTCCCAGTTGAAATAATCACTCTAGATCATTTTTTTGCCAAATCCACAAGAAAACTACCTTCCACAATTCAAGCTTTTGTTTGTGCAACATGTCTTTCTACTTTCCTAGTTTCATACAGAACCTTATAGTACTTCAACTTTGTTTCGGTTACCGCTTGGCCAGAAACTTTACTTAATGATATGTATTATACACACACAACACGCGCCAAAAACTTTAATTCAAGATATGTATTATACACAGGTGCGCGCGCTGTGCAGTCTTTATTCTACTCAATTTGACAAAGGCTCCAATCAAAAGTAGCATTCTCAGTTTAAAGCATCAAACATTTAAATCGCAAGAAAATTTAGCAAACAAGTATCAGAACCACTTTACTCGAGAAATACATAGTAATCGCCAACTACATTAAATGCATTATGCATAACTAAAAGAAGCAGCGTTGATCAAATCAGAAATACCAACAAAGCAGCATGCAATGCAAGGCTTACCCTGTCCTTGGGCCGCCACTTGGAGACCAGCCCGCTCTCCGACGGGCCGGACGCCTCGAACGCCTCGTGCCGGAGGTCGCACAGCACTATCGTGCGCGGCAGGTACGCCGAGCTCGTCACGTCCCCGTAACGGCTGCTCGCCGTTTCGGAAACCCGAACATCTCTTCTGGAAATGGACTCCACGTCATCGACGAGGTGGTTCGACTTCGAATTCGACCAGTCGGAGTACAAGTTATTGCGATTGTTCGGTAGCGCCACCACGACAACGGCGGACGGGTCAGAGAATCGCGACGCCATCAGGTCGCCCAACGCCATTCATAACCCCAGTTCTAGCAAAACGATTTCACAGTTATAGCGAGACCGATGAAAATGGTTAGTTGATCGGTCTGTCAGCCATAATTTGTGACAAACTCTTGTTTTTGTTTTTCGTTTTTTGTTTTTTTCCCTCTAATAATTCTTTCCAACTTTTTGTTTGTACATTTGCCTTTGGTTTTTCATTTTGGAATTTTCTTCTTATTTTGTTTGGCGAGTGTTTGATGGTGAGTGTGAAGTTTAATAGATACTATGGCATATATATTACCAAAATCATTCTCATTTATCACGTCTTCTCTTCTGTGTAATTTGATAAATAGAATTATATAATTTAAACTCACATGGTAAATATTCCCCGCCTTAGAATGAAATGACATAGTAGTTGAGATACGGCATCTATGGTACTGTAAACAAGAAAAAAAAAAAACAAAAATAAAAAGATTCTGAAACTAGGTTTTGGACTCTGACCTTTACGCTTACGGGTGAACTGCATTCATGTCAACTCAAAATTTACTAAACCGAACTAGTCAGAATATTGTATGTTACTATTGTTTGGTTTGCGAAATTAAATCCTTCGGCTTATTCGGATCGGTTACGATTTGGAAAGTTATTATTTGGTTTTAACTTAAATAACCAAATTTGAGTAGTATTTCAAATATTAATGTGTATTCCTGTAAGGGAATTTTTGGCACACTATGATAGGCATAAACATTTCGGTTTGGGGCCGAAATACTAAATAACATTTCGGTTTAGGTTCCTTTCAATTTTGAAAAGTATATTGCAGTTTGGATTTGGTTTTAAAAAACATATATTTTGATATTCATTTGGAAGATTTTTCGAATCTAAGATTGTCAATCCAATTTGGATAATTTGTAATCTGATATGATAAATCAATATGCTCACCCTTTAACATTAGCTACCTAAAGCAAAATACTTACTTTTGTGAATTCACTTGGATTGCAGTTGTATCCATTAGGGGTAGTGCAGAGACCCCTTTTCGAGATTTTATTTTATTATTTTTGTAGGCTTTATTTATTTTATTTTTAGTCCAATCTAGCTGACTTGTTCCAGTTCCGTCAATTTGGACTTAACCCAGATTAGAGTCTGGATAAGACAGGGGAGTTTGGTAGTTAAAATTATTTTTAATTTAGGCTTCTGTCCGATTTTATCTTAATCACGAGCATTAGTTTTTCTCTTCTTGAAAAAGGCCTAATTCGGCCAATTCTCTGTAAAGGCTTAAATGTACAATCCACACACACTTCATACAGCCCCTCCGTCGCATACATACACACCTTCACACGCGCCCCCCCCCCCCCCCCCACCCCCAAGTTCCACACACTCACACTCACTCTTTATCATTTTTATTTTTTTTTTGGAAACCTCTAAACGGTCACCAAACCAATCCCCAAAGTTCTCTCTCTTTCTCTCACTCTCTATCATTAACCGGAACGAGAGATAAGATAAATATTCTATAACTACGTAGTAAAACCTAATTGAATTATAACTTCCCAATTCACCACCTAATTTTCATTTATTTCTCTATTGCACCCCATTAATTTGTAACATATGATTATTATTAATTGTCGCTAAAAACCCAAATAATATCGCTTATAAAGATCGTCACTAAATATCTTAATTAATATCAACAATCATCGCTAAAGTAATAAATAACCAGTTATAATTTACCATAAAATTAACCCTGGGTTCAGAGTACTCTAGTCAGTTTCGGCTTGACATAGGTCAGAGTCTAGAGAGGATAGAGAACTTGATAGTTGGGCTTATATCCTGATTTTATCTTCATTAAGGGTGTGTTTGGATATGTGATTTTGAAATATTGAGTATTTCTAAATGTCCTCATTTTTTAAATTCTATGATTTACAAATTCTATCATTTTGAAATATCTTATTTGGAAGAAAGATTGTTAAAAAAGGTGGGAGACAAGATTCCTAAAAAATAGGGAACTAGTTATTGTGGATTTGTAAATTAATTATTGGAATAGATTTAACAAATAACTAGTTCAAATCACTCCGAAATTTCAAAATTTTCCTTTTGAATTATCCAAACAAGATCTTTTGTACAAGTGATTTACAAATATCCTACCAAAATCAAATCCTCAGTTCAAATCATATATCTAAACACACCCAAAGTGCATTTAATTAATAGGTAGTCTTTTCATTCTAAAAAAGGGCTTAAAAGTAAACAAACACAAAGTTAGTATTATAACATTTTTATAATATCAAGCTTGACTTTAGAATATAATTTGCCTATATTTTTTAATGAATTTTAAATTATGAAGAACAAAAATTAAGTTATTAAATTAAAATTTGTTAAAACATCAAATATGGTATATGATTGTTTTAAAATGTGAAAATCAAACATGGCCTTAAAGTAGTTATTTACTATTTAAGTTTTTAATTTTTGTAAATTTTCAGCAATTCTCTTGTTATGACAAGTATCATCATATTAAGTAGGTAGTTATGTAATATTAAAGAGGTATTATACCAAACCATATTATCCCTTAATAGGTAGTATAGATTAAGAAAGAAAAAAGTACCGGTTAGTTTTCCTTTGAACCGATTGGTTCTCCTTAATGGTTTAAATGCACCGACAGTTAAGGGTATTTCAATTATTTTGGCCTTTTTTTATCTTATCTATTTGTGGCGATGAAAATTGTCATTGGTCACCTTTCACAACTCTTTTGTTTCCGAGGCCTCTATATAAACAGCCCTAGCCCCAAAAAAGGATAGATACTTAGAGAGAGAAGCTTCCCAAAGACCGTTAGCTTTGTGTTAGAGGCAATCTAGCACCAGAGAGAGAGAGAGAACTAGAGTACAAGTCATATTTTCATACATCTGTATGCATAATTTTTGTATCACGTCGTGGATAATCTGGAGTCGGTGATCAGACAGTCCAAGTCAAGAGATACAATTCTCTACTTCGTTTTTTTTTTTTGTTCCCATATAATAGATCCTGCAAATAACTTTTGGTCCGTGAAAGAACAAAAAACAAGTTTTCTCACACTTAACTAGGAGAGTTGACTAGAATCAGATTTTAAAAACGACAAAGGAAGATTTAGGTCACCCCCTTAGGGCCAAAACTAAGAGCTTTTGATACCGATTCGTCTAGTCAAATACATAAACCACTCAACAACAGTTGCTGAGTTCAAAGCAAACATTTAGTTTAACTTAGGGGGACTTATTCTTATTTTATTTATGCTTGGATAAAAATCCTAATCACAAAAAGACAAGTAGAATCCGTTTTTAGAGTATGATAAGGTGCCTAATACTTCTATTGTATAACTTAGTCCTAAATTCGAATATCACGTGTTATAGATCGGGTAGCTAAGTTGAACTCTCAGAGTCAAAGTAGGATTTTCTTGCTTTCACGTTAATCCCATATAAATAAGATATTGATCCGAAGAACTAAATTTTTTTTAATGCACGTCGTCACAGGTAGCTAGGTGATACTTTTTGTTCCTTGATAGACATTCTCACACGTCTAGCATAGTTTTCTTGCCCAAGATGATTGTGACATAGCCAAAACTCTACCAACTTTTTCACTCATGGAATCCAACAAGCTCGAGGTTATCATCTTGTCTTGATGTTAATAATATTCCAGTCATGAAGTAGCCTATATATATATATATATATATATATATATATATATATATATATATATATATATATATATATATATATATATATATATATATATATATATATATATATATATATATAAATATATATATATGGAGCTGATCCGTTGAGAGCGCTATCAAACTGGGTTAAGTTACTAGCGTGATCTGGCCGTCCACATGAGATCTGTGGATGGTCCAGATCCTTTTTTTGCATTTTTGTTAAGTTCGTCCGCTACATAATATAGCGGACGGTATTTTTGATAAATATACCCTTGCTCGCTTAACTGATAGACCGGCGAAAGTGTTTGTCCGCTACATAATGTAGCGGACATAATATAAAAATGGTCTATTCTATCACAAACAAACCCATTCATTTCTTTCTCTCTCTCTCTCTCTCTCTGAACTATGGCCTCCTCTGTCAGTCGCAAGATTGCCTATAAAAGCTGCGAGATCGCCTCCTCGGCGACTCCAGAGCTGCGGTACCGTCGCAAGATCGCCTACATGGGTTTTGATCCCCGACGACTCCGCAGTCGCAATACAACCACAAGATCCCGGATATGGGTTTTGATCCCCGGTGACTCTGCAATTGCGGTACAGCCGCAAGATCTCTAACATGGAGTTTTCTCCTCGGCAACTCCGCAGTTGCGGTCGCGGCCTCCTCGGCAACTTCGCCGCGATCATGCATCATATATATGCTTCTAGAATTTATAGTTTCTCCAGATTTCTTCTAAGTTCAGATCTGTTTATTTTGTATTTTCTATTGCATGGAGCTTTGGATGGTGATAGTTGGGGCGGTGGTGATGGGTTTTTTTTGGTCGATCGACGGGTGAGATGGTAGAGGTGGTCGTTGGTCACCGCCTTGGCAAAAATGGTGGAAATATGGTTCCACTAGGAGTTATGAAACTGAGTTGTTTCTTCGCTTCTTCTTCTATTTCTTGTTTCTTATGCTTGAATCCATCACAAACCGAATATTGAAATTGAGAAGCCAAGAACATATATTTTTTTATTCGTGAGATTGTATGGTTATTGGAAGAAACTGGAAGAGCACATAACTGAACAAACAACAACAAAGTACAGAGACAAACACAGAGAACACACGCAAAAATGATTTGGATCATCTGTTACATAATGTAGCGGATGAACATTGATAATCAATATAACACAGAGCAAAAGGAAAATATAACACAAAGCAAAAGGGGGCAATATGGTAAAAATAACGTCTGCTACATTATGTAGCGGACAGACTTAACAAAAACGCAAAAAAGATCTGGACCGTCCACAGATCGTGCGTGGACGGCCAGATCGCGCTAGCAATTTAATCCATTTTGCTAGCGCTCTCAACGGATCACTCCCCCCCCCCCCCCCCCCACACACACTAATAATGTGTAGATGAACTAAGATGCTTATATTTCATAATATACATTACTTTGATATTCAAATAAGTGCGACCATTTATAATGATCAATACCTCGGCTAATGGATAGTGTTTGTTATGTATGTTGAGAACATTATCCATTGTCATGAAATTCTACGTTCTCTTTTAAAAATATTATATTCCCTTTAACTTAATTCATTGTTGATCCTGAAACTTGGCCAAGTAACAGATGATCAAGTTTATCAATTAGGTACTTAAATATTAGAAATAAACTTTTTTTAAAGCTATAGTAAATTAATCTTGAGACATTTATGAATATCTTGTGGAGAGAAATTTAACAAGTAATTTATAGTAAAGGCTTAGAGGGTGTTTGGGATTGATTATCGATGGTCAAACTTGATTTAATATAGATTAAATCAGGTTTGTGGGTATTTGGCAAAAGAGATTAAGAGATTTAATCCATCTCTAAAAGCTAAAAACTGATTTAATCCATAATTCTCAAAAGTGAAGATTATGAAATAATCACTTTTTTCATAATCAGGTTTGACCTTCAAATTTACCATCATATCCCTATATTTTTTACAAAAAAACCTCTCATACCCTTTAATTAATTAGATAGTTTTTGGAGTTTATTTCTTCTCCTATTACTACTCTTCTCTTACGGCTAAAACACAGAGAAAGATACAGCCGCCCTCTTCCTCACATTATTTCTGTAAGTTTTTCTATCTTCTTATCTTGTAATCGTTTCTTCTATTTTATAGTTATTTACAAAGTTATGTTAACGTTGCTTGAATATTAGAAAATTATTTATTAAGTGTCCTCTATGGTCATTTTGTCATAGTGAAACTGATTTAAGTACTTTTTTCAAACACTTTTTATAGAGTTAATCTAGTTTACAACTACTTTTGCCAAACAGCTAACTGATTCCAATTAAATCAGATTTTGAAAACTGATTAAGATTAAGTTGAATCTACTTTTTTTAATCAATGCCAAACAGGCTCTTAAATGATAATTCCAGAACTTGACTGCAGTTACAGTTATCTAGGAGTGTTAACTGTAATTAATAGGTTTTTGAATGATGTTATGATTTTAGAATTCTGTTGTAATTAGAAGAGAAAAACCTTAGGATCCCCCCTCCTAACCTTAATTGTGACCCGATTTAGATTTTAGAGAGAGAAGTAGTAGTCTTAGTATTGTAAATACTAAGCTAATCACATTTTTTTTTTATCAAGACAATGGTTTTGCTTTAGTATTATAAATATCGGTCGTTAAAATTTTTTTCCCCCCCTGAAACCCATACTTTCTCGGATTTTTCCGACAAATGTCAACCACCACTGCCTCTCCTCACGCAACCAGTACTCCACAGGTAGAACATGCATCAAGCAACTGCTTCTGCCACCCTATCACAAGGTTACCACAACGCTTCCCAGACTCTTTGAAAACCAGGGCCGTTCAACTGCCATGTTGTTCCCTGAGCCCAGCCTCAGCAACCCCAAACGGAGCCGCTACCACTGCACATCCTCAACCTGAACCAGGCCAATCGTAACCACAGCCTCAAACTCAAGCACGATAGCCCCAGTTCTCATCTGGACTCATACTCTCTCTGCCTGCAAGAGGAAGCACTGGGTCAGCTATAAATGGAGATGCAAGAGGTAAGTACAAGTACTACCCCCAAGGGCAATTCCCTTGGAGAAGAACGAAAGAGTTGAAGATCTTAATGTTCTTGGAAATGCTGACACACTGTTTATCAGGAACTCGTATAGCCACAGTATGCATGATGGCAGGAAGGAAATGAAGTGCCTCTTCGCATGATGTTCTCGTTATTCATGTCAATCTATGGCGTGTTGCAGTTTCTCTCTTGTTTGCCAGAAATTGAGACTCAGATCGGTAAGAACACGAGGGTTGCAACAAGAAACATATTTGGCTTAACAGATGAAGCCTTTTCACACGAAATACAAATTGATTTGTTTCTCTGGCTTTCATCTTGCTCGAGTTCTTAGGAGGTCAAGGGCAACTGTCTGAACTTAGAACAAAAAACAATACCTCAGTAGCAGTTTTTTGTCAAGGATGGTAATATCAATCTGTAAATAACGAAAATTATGCACCTATCAAATTTGGTCTGATCCGCAAAATTGCTGAGAGTTCTCGAGAGGCATTTTTTGAAGTACAACTATAATCCGACTTCTCATTTCAATGCGCCCAGAATCCAGTTTTCTTAGATACTTGGTTCTTTTTCGTTTTTGCAGGAATTAGGGACCTAAAGACTTGCACTTGATGAAATCATCTAAAAGCCGCACCAGGTGGACTTGAGCACAACAGAAACGCCGGTGTTATGCGTATTTTTGCACCTCTACTGTCGTGACTAAAATGTGCAGAAATTCTATTTTTGCACCTCTACTGTCGTGACTAAAATGTGCAGAAATTCACCAATACGTAACAAGACAATTGAGGACACCAAGATACAAGGAACGCCTTATATAGAACAAACAAAATATTCACAGATATAACAAATTAAGCGGGGAGGGGAAGGGATCACACTAAACATAAGAATGGCCGAAAAGGGAAAAGAAAGGAGAAAAATATATTTACACCTTTTCCTTTTGTACCTATGTATTTGATTATTTGCTGAAGCCTCTCCAACGACTCTTGGTCTTGCCAAGTTGTATCACCCTTTACACGGGAGGCTTAACGAATATATAGCATAGAAATTCCGCGGACCCTATCTGTACTTCCAGCCGTTTGACTGCAAAGAGAAATTGTAGCAGCAGAATGCAGCGGTAATCCACTTGCTCCCAATATCTCATGGACGACACTCAACAGTGTCAACAAAAAGGGCTCAGGCGGCCAGAACGGAATCTGCATTCATCTCGGTGGTGATATCTCATCAGCATAGATAGAAACACAACCATCTGCAGCACCTGCAGCGAGTAATGCTTGATAGGGATGGAAGGCGAGGCAGCTTACGGATCCTATCTTCTGGGCCATGAAATTGGGTTTATATTTTATGGTGCTCAACTGATCACCCTCCAAGTTGAAGACTTTAATGAGCTGCTTGGCCGAGCCACTGGCAATAAGGGGTGCATGCCTATGTACAGCTAAAGCTGTAAGCGAGCCCCTATGAGCATTAATAGTTATAAAGGCATCATTTTGCCGTCTGATATCAAGGAACTTGATGTCACCAGCCTGAGATGCACTAACAACCTGAGTAGAATGAAACAAGTGAAACAATGAATTAGAGGCTGTCAAACTTCAACTATCACAAGCCTTAAATGTATTTTACGGCATTTGACTGTGTAACCACACCTCAGCTCAATTTCCCAAGTAAACAGATACAGTGAATGGAGGTGCTCTATTTACCTTAGCAGGTTCAAGTCCAGCTTGAAAGCCAATCCCCACAACTCTTTCTACTCGCTGGGTGTGCGGTCGAGCAACACAAACAAGCCTGAATTACACAGATTAAGATGAAAACAAAATAAAACTATATGCTGTGTCTGAAACAGCAGGAGCATATCAGTGTGTGTATGCATGCTTGTTTGCGTGTTTCTGACATTCTTATGATACTAAGGTTAGAAACTCAACATTTGTATCGATAAAACTTCAGGAACAACTCTATTAGACAAGCATTCGAGGAAATCTACCTCACGATACTGTCGAAATTGCAAGGTGCTGTTAAATTTAGCAAAGATACTGACAGAGCACAATCAATAAAAACCCGAGGCTAGAGGCTCAGCCAAAAACCTCATTAAAATGCTGATGACTGACAAGCTTCATAAAGTGATCCATGATAAGAACAACTCAAATGGTAGTAGATTCTCAAGCTTTGAGCTGAGTTCAGGATTGGAGCTTGCATAGAAAGGAAGTTGCACTCAAAATTTCGGACTCAAAATGTCAAGCCGAATCAAAGTAACTAACGGTGTCGTCTGGACTCATTTATCTGATCAAGTAAACAATCTAATTTACCTGATCAAGGAAGCAATCTAAAGGCATGAAATTCAAGTGCTTACATTTCAGGCGTTCGAATGTCAAACAGCCTGACAGAACCATCCACGAAACCAGCTGCAAATTGACCCCCATGTATTTGAGAAGCAGACTACAAAGTACAAATATGGATTCAGTTTAAAAGAGGATAGAGATTAGGAAATAAAAGATGTGAAAATGATAACACGGAGTGGGAAGATAATTACTTAACCACAAAATTTTGACGACAAGAAATTTGGACAACAGATCTCTAGCAACCAATGTTGCTAATGCACCTAGACATTCAGGATAGGCAATCTTCTTTTTGATTCATCATATTAATGTTTAATTAACTGATAAAACATCAAAACCCTCGAAGAAAAAGCATGCCAGAACCGCCCGAAAAGTGAAGCAAAAGGCCAATAAAAGTCGTCTTCTACTGTGCGTGCATGTTGTGAGGTAGAGAAAGAACACCAATTACTTTGGAACTCCTTGAGGCAGATTTGTCTATCTTGTAAGAAAGGCCTTTCCGTGATTCGCATTTGCCATGTACAACCAGAAGTTTGACAAAAAAGAGAAAAAAAAGAGCAAACCAAGCACAATGCGGGCAGAGACTTGAACAAATATTCCATAGGGTAAAGTAACCGGCATATACACACACGAGAGCCTATACACACACACACACACACACATATGGCGAGAGAGAGTGAGGAAAAGGGGACCAGAAGCAAAAAGGATATAATACCCACCAATGCTGAGATGCTGCAATCTGAAGCAAGCGGAATAGAACTAACAAGCTGCTCTTTGTCCAGATCCCATACAAGAGTGGAGGAGATCTCACCAGAAGCATACTAAAAGCATAAAGAACGAATCAAAACAGTGGAAATGATAATACCTTTCTACAACAAAAGGACAAATATAATGCCGCCAGTTACAAAACTATTTAAACTGTACGTACAAGATGAAGTTATTCCACTCTCATTTGATCTTTATCTTACAATAGGTTGCATCTGAAGTTCACATCCTAACAAATATATCGAGATAATTGTTTAACCATGTGGTTTGTACACTTAGCATTACAGCCAAAGAACGGTTGAAACTGGAACTCATTTAGACATTACAACCAACTCTTTGGAACATTTTGAAGATTGATGGACACTAATCTGAGCATCAGTCAATTAAATCAGCCGGGAGAGCCCACGTACCATGTATCCAGATAGCTGTTGCCAATCCACAATAGCATTCACACTCCGGGCACCAGGTCTATGACCTTGGACCGAGGAAAATGCAGTTACGAGTCTCTGTTTACCCTTTGAGGAGTAATCTTTCCAAATCCGAATACTTCCATCACCTAAGATAAATACATGTAAGAAACATGATATAAGTATTGAAACATAGAATAGACTGATTAAACACAGCAGTAAGAAATTTACTAGAAGCAACAAGTAGCAAGCTGTCATCAAGCTCATTCAACAGGCAGAGCTTTGATATTCCTCGGTCGGGGTAGTCATGATTACTGAAACTATTGAGTAGGGTTGCTTCCTCATAATCCCATACCCTGAAAATGTACAATTTAAAAAAAGAGTAGATCATAAATACGAGAAATGAAGAGATCAAAGAGCAATTTCTAACACAAGTTAAAATGCTGACGCGTGAATCAGTCAATTAATCCCTACCCGAAAACCATTGTGGATTACACTCAAGTTGAGAATCAACTGAAATTTTGACATATCCAGCGTAAGCTTTTTTATACTTCAAGTGACTTGGTGCAATTTCATGCCGAAAGAAAAAATTATGATTTGACCAACAATAGAGATATATAAGAGACAATCACTATGGACAAAGGAGATTGAAGTAAATGATTCATGTAGCTGACACCAACAAGTTTGGGCATAAGGCTTAGTTGAATTTAGTGTAATGATCATCCCAAGCGCCTATAGAGAGGTATGTATCAGACATCACGCTACGAACAGACTGGTTTAGCCTAATTGGTATCCCAATCATCAGCTTCAATCTGTGCTAAACGAACATTACGAACATCTCAGGGGCAGAGCCAAGGGCTCAAATGTACCCAAAAAAAAAAAAACCAATATTATAACTAAAAGACAGCCTCCCTTATGCTTAATCAATGCATGTGTTCCTTCTGTTCATAATTTAAGTGCATCTTGGACAATCTTAGGTGATGCTTGGACCTCCCATCTAAAGACTTAATTTTAAACTTTTCTACAGAGCGCCCAAGATCATCATAATCATCCAAGCATTTCTCCAAACTAGTAGGGGTCGCCAACATGAATCCTTTTCTTCCATTCCCCCCTATCAAAGCACATGTTCTCTAATAATATTGTAGCAATCAAGTCTTTTCTCACTACTTCTCCCCAAGTTAACCTCGGCCTACCCCCACCTCGTCAGTCTTGGTACACTTCACTCCTCCTTACAGAGGCATCTAAAGGCCTACATTGGATATGACCAGACCATCTCAAGTGATGGTGCCTTGTCTGAAAGAGTGCTGAAGAAAGATTATATATGTGATACTGCTTGAGAGTAAAGAACAAATTTTAAGGTATTGAACAGGCTTAGATTTGACTGTACAAGGAGGGCTTCGGAGTACTCACACATGATAACATTCAATTCTATCGTGCTAGCAGGGAATCTAACTGTTCTTTCATTTATTACGAAATCTTCATAGAAATTGCAAGGGCTAGCAAGAGAGGAGTAACACATCAGTGCGGAAACAATAGATGCTTCTGAAGTGAAGTGTCATAAGACCGTGCAATAGCCAGAGGTCGACAAAATATCATCTCAAAATCAAAAAGCTAATTTGGCAACAAATATCTCCACAATATCCAGCGGTTCTAGGGCACAAATTAAAATTTTAACAACTGTTATGAACTAACTATAAAAACAATTTAGCGATTACTATTGATAATTCTACTGGCTCGTCATTTCACCTACCTGATACGCTCACTTTCATCTGCAGCAATCACGACTGGAGAGAAAGGATGAAGCAAAGCTGCTTTTGTACCAGTTTCAAATTTTGTATCCCAACTAGCAATTTGATCATGCAGCTTGCTAACAGCTGACAAAGAAGAACGGGTTAATTGATAACAATTTTCCTTATGAAGTACAGGATAATAAAGGAGGAGAACAATTGAAGCAGATCAGTTAGAAGACCCACAGGAGTGCTGGCACTTTGTTATGTGGTCATGGGCAAATTTTTCCCTCTCTTCTCTTCTAGCAATCATCTCTTCACTATCATCAGCAACAGTAAGCAATGGCTTAGAGAAGTGACCACAGCTCCAGTTATAGATAGTCGATTGTGGAAGTAAACTGCGTTCTGAAACCCCAGAAACTCCACCAGAACCTAGAAGTGGGTCAGCAAGTCCTGAGTCGGGAGAAATCATCAAATGAGGCCTGAGCTCTAAAGAACAGACTCTTCGCATTCCAGTCAAGTAACTTGGTCGAGGAGGACTAACAGGAGGTGTTCTAAAAGTCAGAGGCAAATGTCCTGGCAAAACAGCTCGAAAGGATTTCTCTTTAATACGCATACAAGATAAAATTACAGGCAGCATAACAGATCCTGATCTGGAAACAATAAACTCAGCAGGGAATACTGTGCAATGCTAAGCCATTCAAAATTACTAAAGCGAGAAGCCAAACTAGATGGGAGAATTCAGCATATGGAAATCCAGATTACGTAATGGATACAGCATAAAACCAACAGAAAGAGGTTTACCTGCGTTCATATCAAACCAAGAAGATGAACGTGCAAGTCCAGCAAGACTACTGGTTGGAGACGATGTGGATTCACCTGGCCGAACACTGCCACCAGTGTGCCGAACAGAATTTGTCACCACTTGTTCAATCCCTATAATAGATAATACTCGCCGTCCAAGGCCTGCGATTTGTGGCGACGGATCCTTAGCTAGTGTACACATAGCTGACACACATTGTGAATACAATGCATTGTCTAGTGGTCTCGGCCTTGTATGGTTAACAACTACGTTGCTAATGCTATCATTCAATATTCCAGAATCAGAATGTTGGGATGAATCATCAGAAAGTGGGGATCCATGCATTACTCCAGATGTAGCAAGGGGGCTGCTGGTCGACACCCTTCCATCGCGAGAAGCAGAATGGTTGTCACCACCAACTCTCAACAAGGGACCAATTTGAGAATATTGGGTAGGTGTTGTATATCCACTGCCTGTACCCCTGAGGGCAAAAGATGGCATGGAACTGAGTACAGAGTTAGACTGCGGTTTCCAATATGCAGCAGCAATTGCTTTCAGGTGCTTCTTGTGGACAAAGGCAAAGCGTGCAAGAGCTGTAAATATGAAACAATGCAAACGAATATATTTACACTGTTGTAAAACCCAGATTTGCAAACATACATTGACATAGGGGTGCGGAGAGAGCGAGAGAATACGATAGGAAGAATCAAGCGCGTGTCCTAATAGGAATGGGAAATCGCAAGAAGCCAGCATTCTAACAATACGAATTCAGAAAAAAAAAATAGTCAAAATACACTAACATTTGGACCAACATATAGGCAAGCACGATGGTATTGGTCACAGAAAAGAAAATTGTGCCAAATATTTTGGTCATAACACGTTTAGACCAAATATTAAATTGAGCGGAAAAACAGAGGATATCACTATCAGGAAATGATTCAAGAAACTGCATATGATCCAAAATCGAATTCTACAAACACCAAGACTACAGAACCTCCAACAAACCCCAAAAACTAACGCATCAGTTTGTGAAGTGCGAATTACGAAGATATTTATACCAGCCTCATACAGTGACAAAGCCAATAAAAAATCTTGTTGCACGAAAGACCTTAATAGTAAGATCTTATAGAATATTGTACAATGTGGGTAATGCGTACCTACAGCAACCTCTGCCCTGACCAGTGGACTTCCATCAGAAACAACATTCAAAAGGCTCTTTACAATACTAACTTCACCCTTAACTTTTTCATCATCATCACATTCTTCTTCACCAACACTATCGCTAGATAAGTGAAATCCAACATCAAGTAGAGTCCCCAGTGCAAAAACGGCTGAAGCTCTTACCTGTAAAAAAATGCTACACATAGTTATGAAGTGAACATTGTGTTGAAAAATTAAAAAACATGCACGTCCTAAACCTGTTACGCCAAAAGAAAAACGCGAACCTCTGGTTGGGGCTCAGAGATTAGAGGTGCATATATAGCAGGAGCATCTGCCTGCAAGGCTATTACTTGTGCCTCAGTGAAATCTTCCCAGAGTTTTCCCAGACACAGGCAAAGCCACTGAAGAAATAGGGGCTCAGCTTGTGCATCATTTGGAGTTGAGGCCTGAAGGTGCTTTAAGCAAACGAGTAACAGACCTGCTTCCATGCAGGCTTCCTGCCCACGCCTGTGCCCATCTACAATGACCGCCAGGACAAATGCAGCCATCGCACGCTGTTCTGGATAAGCTTCAATGCTATCGAGAAACCTAATAAAATATGTATGCCCACCATCCTTTACCAGATCAACTTGGCATGACTATTCTCACCCAACAAAGAAACGAAAGAAATGAATGAGCAGAAAATTCTCAACATAGACAAAAAGCATTAGAATTGCTAAACCGGTGCTTGTGTGTTTGAAGAAAAATAATCTATATACAAGTCTACAACAGCAAGACTGATAAACATGGTTCAGGAGTGATCCTACTATGCACAGGTACAAAAATGATGAACCACAAGCATTTCCAGAAATACCTTATCAAGTGCAAGGATCTTTGTCCAAATAAAGACAAGAATTTGCCTAAGTTCTGGAGTAGTAGTTTGCAAGAGCTTTAGAACATACGGAAATATCCCTACAGACAAGGCCTGCCAGAAAATATAAACATAGAAGTAAACTATCAAATTCGAGACACAGCATGTACTGGAAGAAAATGAAACAGATTGTGCCACAATAAAGCTAAAAAGACTACCAGATCTACTGCCCGGGGGCCCATATCAAGATATCTTCCAAGAAGCACCAGAGCACGAAATCGATGGCACTGACTTAGTAAAACCTAAGACAGAGCCAGTTAAAAACTTGTCAGTACTCAAAGAGAAAAACAAAAATAATAACCTGCTAGTGACATGGGAAAGGGAGAGGATGAAGATCTAGCGCAAAACAACACTGAGAGAGAGAGCTCGTAAACTAGTGCCTTTTCTATTTGTTGTTTAGCTGTTGAGACTTGTCCTCTGTGTTGTCTACTGTAATATTCATGAATTCCAAGCACTATAGATTTATCTACTAGAAGAAAGCTTCGAACAAGTTTAAGCATGACCATGCCAGAATTCTAAGGACACAACACCACATCCTTCAGAAGTCTAAGAGAATGAGGGGTAATTTGGTTTTGGTTCTTCCAGAAAATAGCACACGAGGAATTACAGCAATAGTAACCTTAGAATCACAAAAAGCACGTGAATATAACAAGTAATTAACCAACAGTTAGGCACTCCCTTCCCTCCATGTTACAAACACTACATCAACTACGAGTATACTACCTTCATTTCAATCGAAACTTTCAAAACAATAGGAGCTCAACAAAATTTATGATGGAAGCAAATAACTTCATTTTTGTGAAACGCATTTTTTATTTGAAAGTAGACAAAACAATTACAGCGAAAAATGCATAAATAATTGGGTGGATTCCTCCTTTTGTTCCTCAGCCTGGGGCAATGCTGCGTGGAGGTAGAAGGCCCATTCGGGATCCTTTAATTTATCAAAGCACCGGATAATTCCCACACAAAATTTTAGGTAATAAATCATCATAAATAGCAAATTGAAAGTTTTATCCTCAGGCAACCAGAAAAGAGTGCTATGCTGATGAGCATCGTTTTCCCAATATACACAACTACATATATGAACACACATACACACACATATCATCAGCATAATAATCATCTGCGCGTTTGTCCCAAACCAGTTGGGGTTAGCTACGTGTATCATTTTCTTCCATTTCCCTTATCGAAGTACAAGGAGGTTGAGATCAACAACCCTGTTACCCATATGATAAGAGAAGCTTGGTTAAAGAGGAAATATGCTTCTGAGGGTAATGTGATCGCAATATTCCTCTTAAGTTTGAGGAAAAATTGTGTAAGCCGGTGTTTATGTATATATTTATGTAACATTCAGCCATGTCAAGCCTTCGTTGCAGGATATCCCCTATATCGCGATGCTTCTCTCTGAGAACCATGCTTTTGCGATCCCAAGTTAGGAGCTCCGTGAGATCGCATCCTAAGGTAACATGGGAACTCAACCCCATCTACCGGATAGAGACACATGGAAGAAATAAGAGAGTACCCGGAAATCAACCACTTTGTCAACTAAATCCCTTGCTTCCCTCTTCCTCCAAATCCTTAAATCCTCCTTGCCTCTTACTGACTAGCCTCGTAGAGAGAACAAAGCCTCTTACTTACTCTTATTGATTTTTGCCCACATGTATAACCCTATTGCACTGGAGATGTGCCGCCAAGAATGTCTAGAGAAGTGAAAGGCAGCAACGGACCACATATTACCTTTGTTCTTTGCCAAGGTAACCACTTCATGTGACGATTAAGAAAGCAATAATTAACTGCCACTTGTGGTAATTTCAAGGGAAGCACAAAAGGTGTACACAATGGTGGAGTCTAAAATATATACACAAAACAGTAATATGGCTGTGGTTTTTTAACAGCAGTCTCTCTTTTAAATATATATCTACTCTAGCACTTCCAAACTTAGATTCTTTTAGGTGCCTGCCTACATTCCAGTGTCAAGCATGTAGCCTGGCCCAATCAAGTTGGGGCATGTAACCACTTAACTCTACTTATCCTATCCAAAACTGTACAACTTATGAAAAGCTTAACTCTTGATGAGGCCACTACACGGATAATTACACCCGAGCAAGTGAAGACGCCCAGTGGGACCAAATGATTAGAATTTGGCCAATGAAGAGCAACAACAGGAAACATCTTCAATGAACATTTTCACAAAAAACAAAAGAAACGAGACTTGATAGGACAAGGAAAACATTAAGCCAACATCCAAGAAAATTTGCTTAAAGTCACCATATAATTGAAAGAATACCCCAATTCTGGCCACACAACAAATAAGGACCATGAAAGAAGCCATTACCTGAAGAACAATAGGTAACTGCTCGGGTGGCTTCTTATATTCAGACCCATGATCAAGCCACAACTCAAAGGCTGTCAACTGTTCCGTGAAAAAAGGACTCGGCTGGCAAAAAGAAAAGTGCTTGGATATCAACACAAAACACAAATAAACTTGAAACAAATAGGCACCAGGTTCTTGGGTAATTTTGAGAAGTTGTAAACAATTGATGGAAATAATCACAACGGAAGAGAAAATAAAGAACCCAAACCTGGAACTCTGCATTAGGATCCTCAACAAGCGTGGGGAGCTGAGAAAGGCAGATTTCAGAGGCCATGTCCCAGGCATCCCTAATATACAAATCGTGATACAGAATCAAAATCAAATTATACCAGATACTGATACTACACGACACAGACAAAGACAAAGACAGTTGATATGGAAAACCAAAATAAGCATAGACGAGTTGCAAATACGTCAGCGAGAATTTCCTTTCAATATAGACACAAAATATGCATTATAATATAATCATACATAATACACAATCACATGGTGCTAAGATTTGCAACAAGCACCTACCACATGTGATGCTGATGCGTGGGAGGCAGCATAGGATATGAAATTGGTGAACAATTGGCAGAACGCATAATTCTCTCTGCAAGTAAAAAATTTCGGAACAGGCTGGCAACTAGTAGATCTTGTCTGAACAATCTCTGGAATAAATCTGCATAAGAAAAAAATTAAGTAATGCCTACCAATCAAGCAACTAATGCAAGAATAAGAAATGCTGCATAATGCCACACAACTTCAGTGTCCCGAATTTAGTACCATGCGGGAGGACATTCCAGGCAATTGTATCAGTAACTGCTGTAAAAATCCAATTCAGCTCCCCAAGAAGTGTTTTCCGGTCAGTTTGGCGACCAGGGATTTTATCTATAAGTGAGTAGTCAAAAGACTCTTGAAGCAACGAGCGAGTGCAGAACCTGGAAATGAACGTGATCATCAAAAGATCAGCAAACTCAAACATGAAGTTAATAATAACCACATAGCGGCCTAAAGCATTAAACTCGAGAAGAAAAAGACCAAGCAGCACCTGTAAAATGAAAAGAACCACATGCATGCCACTTGCATACAATGTACAAAATATATGTTCTCACACTCAGTTTTCTTCAGGTATAAATTTCACTTAAACTAATACACACACACGTGTAAATGTGTGTCATAAGCACACACACATGTAAATGTATGCATGCATGGGAGCCCATCCCTGCCTGAGGTTGGGAAGGGCTCCCCTTTCCCAACACATCTGAAGTTGCCCACCACACCACGTGGTTGTTCCCAGATTGCTTTTTTAAAACACTAATAAAAAGCAGTACGGTAGAAAATCTGGCATTGTGTAAATTGTCCAAAATAGCTCTGTCTGTTTTTATTCTCTGTCCTCTGCACAACTTATTCCATATCATGTTCGTTCTTTTCTCTATTCTCTATCCTCTAAACTCCCGTTCTGAACATCCCCCCCCCCCCCTATATCCTATCTCTCATCCCATGATTTCTTCTCTTCTCTCAATTTTTTCTCTTCCCCCACCGCAACCACCACGATCTTACAATCAAGACTGCAATCTCTTCTCGACATATTTATGGCAACCACCACCGCCGTCGCACCACAGCCTATTGTAATCTATTATCAAAACCCATGCTACCTGGTTCGTCATTTGCTTCCATAAGTGGTATGAGTACACTGTTCGTTGATTCATGGGAGCGCAGTACATGGCAGGTAAGCTTAGTCAGTTCACTGTTTGGGGTCATGGTTTGCTAAGGCTTGCTTCTTTGGTATCTGTATGTAGTTGTATAAGATACTACAAAGATTCATGTATACATCACTTTGCTTGCCAAGAGAGGTGAGGGGAAGAAGAGAGAATTAACATCGATTGACCAATGGTTACACATTTTTGGTTGGCTAGATTTTATCTACCAGAAACTCTGATCAGAACAATTAAATTATAAGAAAAAACAGGGTAAAGAACAACACAGAAAAAAAATGTGCGCGGATTTAGGAATAACAATAATGGGGATCACCATCTCAATGCCATCTTGATGGGTGTAGTGAGACAGGACGTAAACACGTCAGCAGGAAATTCTTCACTCTGAGGAAGAGTCTCATGTGCTTCACATGCCGCCAGCAGTATGCAATCCCGCGTGGAAGGTCCCGACGAGCTAGTGGAAGTCCAATCCTGGAGCTATATGACAGCGAGATAATTGGATCCAAAAGTCAGAAGGTTAAGGGAATTAAATCAGATCCTATTACCAAATGAGGAGCAAGTCATACCTCAATGAAGGCATTGACAACCATCCCTGCAGCAGAGCAGTCAAAAACATATATCGAGGGGGTTTTCAACCATGAATCTAGGTCGCTGACGGGCAAAGGAATATATTGTGTATAGCTCTACAGTGAAAAACACAGCAACTGATGATCAAGTCCAGGAAACAAAAAGGAATTTTGCTTTTGGATGTGAATTAGTACCTTATTAAACAACCAGATTTCACCATTAGCTGTTGGCTTTGGCACACCATGCCCATTGTAGTGAAATAGAACTCTCTCAGATTTGGCATATTTGCGACATGTAGTACAGAGTTTCCTCACTTCCTCCACAGTAGGATCTAAACTGAGTTTATACCGAGCCTGATCACAGATATCTGAACTTTGTAAGAAATAAAAATAAAAATTATTACTGATGCAAAGACATTTTTGCTCACCCTTGGTTGCCACCTTTCGTACTGAGTATTCAAGTTTTTCCCGATTGTTTCAAGTGCTTTTTGAGGTGCCATAGAGAATGGATCTACATACAAATAAAAGATAAATCTGCTATGTCAGAGTATAACCTTTGCAGAGTATTTTCCAATATGCATCATTAAATTGCACAAGCAAGGATAAAATGAACCCAGTAAACACAAATAAATAAGCTAATAAGTTGACTTGATTACCTCAAGCATAAATTTAGACATACTAACTGCGCGACCATGTCCTAAAACACATAGCTCTATTATGTTAACTAAACGCTAATATACAAGAGATCGTGTCGACTGTTGACGTCACGTCACATCCATGTCAAAAAATCCCTCGCTTACTGGAAACTTAGATCAAGATTAAGATTGGCATCTATTAGGCCGATCTACTGAACTACTCCGTTTGTTCCTTTGAAGGAGAGATTCTTTACTTTTGCTTTATACGTAGCAAATATGAAATGTATTTCTAGGGCAATAAGGGCTTTTGCCAAAGCAACAACAAGCACTACATTTTGTACAGACAAAAATGTCCCTACTACCTGAAAGCTTCGCCTTTTTCCTCTTCTCTCCATCACTCCTGCTCACTGAATCAGAACCAGCATCACTGCCCCAATGCCAATTCAGGCACCACCTTCAGCTATTACCCTTCCTCAGCTTTCTATCTTCTACCATGCACCACCACCTATGGCAACCTCACAATCATGCCCACCCACAACAAACATTGACCATGAGAAGAGTCAAGAGGGGTAGAAAGAAGCAGATCTGGGTATTTTGGGGCTGAGAGAGCTATGTTTGATTACTCAGGGTTTGAAGAGGAGGAGGTCGACAGAGGGGATTTAGCCAAACTATAAATCAGAATCAGATATTTCCAATTACCAACATCGAATTACATGCTCGCGTGGTGGGAGGTCACAGTGGTGATTTCTGCTTATGGTGGGGTTGGTGGTACGTGGTTACCATCATTGATTGTGGTTTGTGGAGAGAAATTAAAACCCTAGTTTGAAAAATCAAAAACTTGGGTATGGATTAAAAAAAATTTTGCGAGCAGGTGTTGTGAGGCTTTGAATTTGGACACTGGTTAGATGGAGATCCGAGGTGCAGAGTAAGGTCGCTGGAAGTGTGGGGCTGGTGGGTGGAGGCGAGTGGTGGCAGGCAGGAATATATGAGCGTTGGTGAATGAAGGTCATTTTTGTCAATTCATTACTTGAAAGACAACTGCTGCTCTGGCAATGGCCCTAGAGCTTTGGCATTAAGGGTTGCATTTCTAAATATCTAGGAAAAAGCATGATGTTCCTTATTTGCCCTCAAGGGTATCAAGACACTAACTTCTCATGCACCGAATTTCAGATGAAGAGTGAAGGACAGCCACCAGTGCTCTTGATGCAGAATGTTGGAGCAGTCAAAAATCATTTCCACTGTAAAAGCATGGATGGACAGTGTTTGAATGTATGACAAGATGGGGTAAGAATCAAGGTGTGTTTGATAGACCGAAATTTTAGTCATGGTGGATCACTTAATACTTATAATTTTAAGTGAGATGACCAAAGTTATTAAACCAGATTTATGCAAAAAGAATAATTACCACCATAATGTCGCTACAATCAATTTGCTGGCAACACCACCTCCATGACACGAGCCACCACAACAATTACTGTCCCTTTTGCCGCCACCACCACAACTACCATGGCCTAGCCGTCGCCACTGTCAACCATCACCATCATGAGGAAACTGCGCCTCCACCACACCATCGCCACCACGACGATGTCCACATCCGCCAAAACCATCTCTATATCAACCAAACTACAACCACCACCATGACCATCATGTCGCCGCCACCAAAATCACCAACACCACATCTTCACGCAACGTTACAGCCACCGTCGTCAACACCTTTACGCCACCACCACAATTATTACTCCATCACGACTGTCACCACCAACACAACCAACAAGGTTTTGGCAATAAAAATTATAAATGTATAGTTATGTAAAAATGGAAAAAATTTAAACGTCTGCTCTTGGTTAACTAAACAGATTTAATTTATTTTTCAATGGTAAAAATGCAGCCGCTTAAGCTTTCATTTCCTCAAATTTAGCGATAAGTTTTTAGCACTAAAATTTAAGTTTTATCAGTAAAAAAATTCTTTCATGCAAGAGGCATATCCAGCGACCAATCACCAATCCAAAAAAATATGAGCACCAGAACGTATATCGACACAATTTTGCAGAAAATTATATATAGACAAAGTCGTGCAGAAAGCTGTACCAACAAGATTTTGTAGAAAACTTTATAAAGAAACGTCTAAACAGATTAAACAACGGACAATATTGCATCAGGGAAGATTTAAGTTATACCATCCAGAAGCATAAAACCAAGATGCAACAGATTCAATTTCACAAATATGGATATGAAAAGAAACAAAAACAACAACACAATGACTATACCTATCCAGCACTCCATTCTGGCACAAGGTGATATCTTTATTACATCGGGTGGATCAACGCTAATGTTTAAACATAATACGAGAGCAACACATCCGGTCTTCATCTGCAAAAAGAAGTACGAAGATTTAAAGTGAAGGGAACATATATCAAATCATTATAAGTTTTGTAAGTACCTAGAAAACATGGACCAGAACAAGCTATCAAGTGGAGCTAGCTAAGAAAGAACATATTTTGTCTAGAAGATCTAAGAAGCTCCATACTACACATGGTAAACCCATTGCATTTTCTACCAACCATGGCAGCTGATGTCTCAAACTCCGCCAAACTGTTTTCACAAATTGCCCAAAGTCCTGTTCTTTAATAAGGGATGCAAGGTTCACTAGCTGGTTTGATTAATAAAGAGCTAATGATCTGGGATCGCATTTCTAGGCAAAGCCATTTTAGTCATTTACTGAAGCTCCTTTCGTACAGCATGCTTCGTTCTTCTACTATGAGATTTCTCTACAAAGATTCCCATGTTGAAACCAATAGGATACTTAGACCACTACCAAAAATACTTAATCAATTTGAGAAATGGTCATTCCCTTAACCCTAAGGCTTTAGTTTGGATTTTACGTACTGGAAGAAAGCTGAACCTTGAACCATACCATCATTCCTGCTAACCCTGCATTCATTCCTACTTCATTGTTAGTGCCACCCAAATCAAAGTTATTAGAAATTAGCAAAGAAATATGACCATGAACATGTAGGCCCTCTTAGTTTCCCTTTCCAAAAAGCACTTCTATTTCCTTTCCACCAAATGCACTAGCAAAGACAAATGACCACCATAGTCTCCTTCCTTAACTTCTACTCGCCAATGTAAGGATTGCCTATAAAACTTCAACCTTGTGAACCCTTAAATTGAGCTTTAAGAAATAAGAGATTAACGGTTAATTACAAACTACAATCCACCTATAGATTGGAAACTCCTAGTGTCATACAGGACCTTATAGTACTTCAAATTTGTTTCAGCTAGCCAGCTGGCCCAGATATTCTACTTGAAGGCATGTCAAATATATATAAAAACATATTGCACTTTCAGTTTCACCTCAATTTTGTTATAGGCTCCAACCACGAGTACCCTTCTCAGAATAAACCATAGTGCATTCTTTAATCGAACTAATACTGTCGAAGCACCTCACAACTAAACAACACAACTTCTTAATCCACAAGCAAATTCAAAATTCAGTAGCAATCAAGTCACTACCACTTGTAAACTGCAATGCCCTAATCCTACACTCCAAGAAATGCAAATTAATTGCCAGCTGCAACAAATGCACAGCTAAAAGCAGCAGTACTGATCGAATCAAATCAAAGCAGCGGGCAAGCACTTACTCGGTCCTTTGGCCGCCACTTCGAGACCAGCCCGCTCTCCGAGGGGCCGGACGGCGCAGACGCCTCAATCGACTCGTGCCGCAGCTCGCAAAGCACTATCGTCTGCGGCGGGTACGCCATGCTAGTCACCGCTGCTGTCCCGTTCCCATAACTGCTGCTCGCCATTTCCGAATCCCTCGCATCCCTACCGCTCCTCGGCCCGCCGGAAATCGACTCCAACTCGTCGACGTGGTTCGAATTCGAGTTCGAGCTCGACAGCCAGTCGGCATCCAGGTGGTTGTGGTTGTTCTGTAGTGCAACCGCGACCATGGCGGCGGACGACTGCGAGAATCGCGACGCCATCAGGTCGCCCAATGCCATCCAAAGACCCTAACTTTGGGAAGCTGCAAGACTGATAAGTTAGTTTGAAGGATCAATCACTCAGCCCTGGCCCAATCGGACTATTGAGAGTGAAAATCGGAGCTTCTTTTTGAACATGGAGGGGGTTTGGGGGCTAATCGACGAAGCCGCTGAACCAACGGCGCATGGAGATTCGTCTGAGGAAGGAGAGCGAATCCAGCTTCGGGTGAACCCAGAACCGTCGGCGTATGGGGGATGTGAAAACCCTAGGTTGTGGATGGAGGCGCAGTACACCCAGTGCGGCTGAACCAAAGGGAGAAAGAGAGGGGGAGGTTCGAATTAGTGGATTTTGTGACAAAAAAATATGAACATTTTTTCCTTTTTATTCTAACTATTACTACTTTTTGTTTTATGGATGGATTGTCATGATTTTTATGTTTGCCTTTAGCTTTCATTTTTAGAAGTTTTCATTTTTGGGGGGGGGGGGGGGGGGGGCGATACCTTTTGCACCATGCCCTAGGCTTGTGGTTGGAGTGTTTGACCAAAAACCTCTGGGAGTGTACGTTTGAAATTTGGTACACTGTGTTTGCATATGCTTCATCCCACGTGGCAAGATTTTGCTTACTCCGTATAGGTTTGTTAATGACCAAAACAAAATATGTGTGCTTGAGAGTAAGATTTAAACTTTGTAAGATTTTTTGGTGATAAATTTTTTTCACGTTTGATGCTTAATTACATAGTTGCAATAAGTACTGATATTATTCTCACCAAAAAAGAAAAAAAGATTCTTGTATTAGGATCTCTTTTTCGTCTTCAAAGCTTCAACGGAACGTTATTCAAGTTATAAATTGTACTAGCCAATATATCTCTGTTATTGGTGTTTGGTTTTTCACGTTTGATGCTCAATTTTGTAGTTACAATAAACAATTATATCATTCTCACAAAAAAAAAAAGATTCTTGTATTAGGATCTCTTTTTCGTCTTCAAAGTTTCAACGGAACATTATTCAAGCTATAAATCTTACTAGTCAATACATCTCGGTTATTGGTGTTTGGTTTGAGAAACTAAGTCTTTTGGTTATTTTGTTCAATACAGTTTGGAAGCTTGTTTTCAGCCTAAATAACATAATATCTTTATTGTGTCAAATATTGGTTTGTACAAACTTTACAGATCCAGTCTCGATCTATCAGACTACGAAACATGATACAATTTTTGGTTAAGTGAGTCCGACTATCCTGATATTTACATTAAAGCTCTATTCCTCAATTCCTCTAATTTGAAAAGCTTATAGCTAGGTGATAATAGTACAACACCACCGTTCAGCATGTTGATGAAATCTTTGATCGGCCTTAGTGATGTCAAAGGTATAAATTTTGTTCTCTCTTTTATCTCAGCCAAACTAAGATTTGGGCCTTTCTCAAGGCCGAGTACGACGAATGATGGAGATTTTCTGGGACTGTTCTATAGAACTGAGCATGAAAGAGATCATCCTTTGGGTCCAAAAGTCGACCAAGTTTGGTGGCAAGCTTATATACTAGATGAAAGTTGTATCAGAAATAGAGCTATTAAATAATCTTAACTTGAAGAAATTAACCCTCGGCCTGCTCTTGCATTGGATTGTTAGACAGCCTACATGCTCCGTTATTGATTGATTGGTTTAGCCGCTAAAGGTTGTACAGTCAGGAACTCTATAACCTCTTGACAAAGGAAAGTTCAGATCAATCTTTTCGTGATAATATTTTAAATGACAAGGTCGGCGGACGTGTCTAAAGCCGGGCCTAATTTGCTCTCTAATGAGGTACATCAATTGCTCTCCGTTGGCCTATCATTTGTGGAATAGAAAGGGGGTAATATAAGGATTGTAAATACCTGAGGACAGGTACAAGGATTTGTTGCCCGCCAAAGGCTCTAGGGATGCATGTAATGATAATTATGTCCTTGGGGCTCCAACCCTGGTCATTTCCTTGCCCAAATTGGTAAATTTGTCGGTTGATGTTCCTTGAAAGTCAGCATAAGTTTGACTTGCCACCCAGTAGCTGTTTACCCTTGGTTCGGCCTGGGTCCCCCATTTTGAGGTGAGACTCTGTTGTTGGCATTTTGTCTCGTAGAGTTTCTAATCCCATATAGAAATTTTGTGAACATTGTTGTGCTCTCAAACACGCTCCTTTGCATGCTGTCAAACATATTCATCATCTTTTGGACGTGTTCATCACTCATAATTTCCTTCCTAGAGAGATCTCCCCTAAATCCCCAAAAGAATTTAGTTGGTTTTCTCCTCTACATCTTCCACCCTCATATGCCCCGTTGAGTTGGAGGTGCAAGCAATGTTTGGGCATGGGTAGCCGAATTCAAAAATAGTCATTAGGATTCCTCGTAATAAGAACCATTTTTCAAAATTAGAATAAATGTATCTTATCGGGCAAGCCAAAAAATGTTTCCTTGTAAGATCCTCTCGCACGTGCACTTATATGCATTATATAAAGGGGTATGCCAAGTCTTGATGGGACCACGTATAAACATAATTCTCAAATAAGTTAAAACGGTCTGACATTTGGGGGGGGGGGGGGGTTATCTTCTTCTCAAAACGATCTATGAAGACTTAAGAAGAATATTCTGAGAGCTCTTTTGGCCAAATATTTAGAACTTTTTTCAGTGCTATTCGAATTACCATTACTCCTAACTAATCTATTCGTACTCCCAATCAAACCAAGTGTATAGACACATTAAACACGGGCATTTTACATTCTTTGTGTTTATAGTGATCAAACTCTCATAACTGGTAACACTTTTACAGTGAAGAATTTGAATCTAAAGGTTGAATACACTTTGGTTACTGTTTAAGTGAGTTAAACAGTTAAATTGATGTACCTGAGATAAACTTATTTACCAAGGATAAATTGAGATGCGTAACGTATATTAGGAACTAATATGTGTATGGTAATGAAGAAGATTAATTGATACAACATTCAGAACTGAATATTTTAGGAAGTTTGGAACCTCTACATTTCAAAATCGTTACATTTTGAAATCTCATCATAACTTGCAAAGTTTAATGTTTGACACTTTTGTAAACGGGTATTCCATAATGATGATTGGTTACGAAATGAAGAAATTATAAATGAATGCTGAAACAAAATATGAAAAAACAGATGAGTGAGATTAAGGAGTAAGACTAAGCTCAAGTGATATTTTTATTATTTCGATGAAAATAACTTACGAGAGCCAAAATTTGCATTCATTATGACTCAACGAGAACAAAAAAGTGCAAATATAGTCTCACTCAATGTGTATACTAGTAGGTAAATAACTATGAATGTGTATAATGTCTAAATAAGTTTGGAAGCTAAAAAATAAATATTGTATGATTTTAGACCACTCATCTCAATTATAAACCATCTCGAAATGTCGTTAGATCAAGGTAGACTGATGTGATGGAAGCAGACATAGAGCAGAATAAAGCATTATTTATCAACATATCTAACGGTCTTATATGGTCAAAACCATCCAGTAGTTCATAGTAAGAATGACACCAACACATGTTCAAAATCTGTGATGTATTATTACCAACTCATAGCCAAAAATGGTGCGAGAGTTCTCAATTCAGTGTGTTATTATCATTTATTTTCATTAGTTCTTACGACAATAAGACTCTCGACATTGCAAGGTGACACTATTTGTTACTCATTGGCAGGGTTATGTTAATGCAAGAATCTAAGCTATCAAACAACATATATCTAGAGAAAAAGGCAAAAAGAAGCATGAACAAATAATGTTCAGGACTAAGAGATGAAATTTACTTAAAGAATTTTTTTTTTCTGTAGATGTCGATAACGTGGACGGTTAGATCATTGTTAACAGCTTAGCGAAGTTATCAACACCGTCACTTTATTAATATACATGTATATACAAAAATATATTATATCACGCATGCAATGAATGGGCAGTCAACGTGTTTGTCACCGTCTCATCTGGTGGCTTCCTTTGGTAATGTGGTTGGTGGCTAAGACATGTGTGCAAGCTAGACGGCATTTTGATTTGCAAAACTGAAATGAAATATAAACAAAATGAAGACTAGGACATAAGTTTAGACCAACTGCCTAAGTATTTTTTTTTCCCTCCTTTCCTTTCAATTTGAAGCCTTTGCATTAAGGTACATTTGTCAAGGGATGGGAACATTGCAAGAACAAGTGCATTTAAATTTCAAATGCACTCGTTGCATGAAAGTTTAAGCAAAACTGTGTCTCTGCTGCATGAAAGAACAATAATTTTATGGTGCTGAGAAGTACAATTCATCTTAAGACGACTCCTGATGCAATGTGGCGACGAGAGGCACTCCAACTTGCTGTAAGAGAGCAAAAATTCTATGACTGTTAGTGAGGATATCGAATATGCAACGGGGAAGAAGTGTGCTTTGGAACTTTACGCACAAAAAACTCATATACCATCTTCAGATCTCTCCTCCGCTTTCAAAGGTAAATGGCTAGAGATCGGAACTCAACGATATGACTATAAAGCCTAAACAATACTCAAGCTATTGCTTTGGTCTGGAAAAATTGTAGTTCCTTGTTTTTTACTCTTATAATCTGCAATAAATTTGCATAACTATACACAAGTTCTCTTGGACACACACATATATATGTTTGCGTGTGTGTGTCAGTCAAAGTACGGGACAAAATAATTGGTGGTGGTCATATAATATGTCTAAAGAAACGTAATTATACCTAATCTCTAGATAAATGCAACACGTGACTGAAATGATGGGTCCAAAGATTTGGACGAAGAACAGTCATTCACTAGTACTAGAATACACACACACACATTATTGCCGGAAGACTTGAACTAGTTCATTGAATGAAGAAGAAAAGAACAAAGAAAAGGCCGCAAACGTGGATGTGGAATTAAGTTTGGAGTGTTATCAACGTTTCTAAAAACTAAGATAATGACCTTCTTCCTAAACTTCTATCCTTAAGAGCTGAACTCAAGTATGAAAGTTTGCAAGGGGGTGTTCGTATATATATATTAGCGTATTTTGGACGGGAGTAGTAAATTGTTTAACATGGGCAGTAGACCTGCATTAATATTGTAGCGATCATTTGCCTCAATTATACATAAAACTTGAGCAATGATTTTAACGTCAATGGTTGAAGAAGCCTTTTGAAACCAGTCAAAACAAGGTTCGAGTCTCACCGATACCGCTAAGGTTATTGAAGATGCACTATATACCATTCCATAATAAAATTGTTTTTATCCAAAATGAGGCGTCTCCCACTTAGGAAAGAGACCGATCATTTTTATTGTACACAGTTATCTAGGTAGTTCACAACGAATCGCCACGTCCATCAACCAAAAGCCACGAGTATATGATATCTTAGTTGTTCAAGGAACTGTGGAGCTAAATATGTACCATGTATTGTAATCTACACAAGCATATAGTTGACATATGCTGAGTTGCTATCGAACCTAGCACAAGAACCAACCTCAATGTTGAGAAAAGGGAAAGAGAAGAAGATGCAGAACATAAAGAAAGGGAAAAGGCAACCATAACTTTTGATCCCTTGATGCAATTAACGGAGTGGTGCACATGATGGATGGCCAAATGAGTTAAGAACTTGATGTTCCAACAAAACATCCAATGAAATAGGTTTGGAGAGTATGTGGGGTTCACCTGTTAACCAACCCAAGCTTTCCAATGCGGCAATGCGCCATGTGGGTCTACAGGAATCAAGGTGAAGTATACAAAGTTGTCCAGGGAATCAAGTGAATGAGTGGCCTCCTCCTCTTTTCCAGCACCCTAGCTAACTTGTATGGGAGAACTCCTCCCCCCCCGCCCACCCCCAGTCCCCACGCAACCCATAGAAGACAACAATCTCCATACAAATGTGTTGAAGGTGGCAAGACCGGAAAGGTTGACCTAGAAATCTGAACATTTTGTTATTAAAGTATAGAAAACTTTATCTCATTCTCTCACGTCCAGCTTTCTTCATTGCTTTCTGTGCAGCATACACTAGAAAAAATTAAAGGGACTGTAAGCATATATGCCAAGCACGACAACAGAGAGTGAGGACACATTCCAACCCATAGGGCACAACTGTGTTGTCCCTACAATGAAAAGTTTCAAATGCCATTAGATCAGAGGCGAGTAGGTCCTATCGGCAATGCCACGAAACAGGACATGAAAGAGTGGGGCTATTTGCATTTATTTTGTGTTTCACATGCTCTGGGAACATTTTCAATGGATGCCTGGACTCATATGGCACTCTGCCCTGCCTAGTCTTCTCTAGCACAAGTTTGACCAAAAGCTGAGCCTCTCTCAATCACTGCTACATGATGATTTTGCATTTAAGCTGTCATCTGAAGGTTGAACACTCAAAATTCTAATTAAACACACTTTTGCTTTAGAACCATGCCAATGTTAGTGCACTGTTTACCAAAATAGTCAAGTTTGGTTCGGAGGAGAAGTATTGCACTTACAGCACCCAGAAACTCTTCCAGTGTGATGAATTTGCATGGGTTTCTGGAGGCATAATTATGATCAGATATCATAGGAACAACATTTTATGTCCTGGTTGTAGGTGTAGAGGATGAATTAAGTACTGGGATTGTGTCACAACTTGAAGAAACACAGCTGTTTCTTGGTCTCCTGAGGTAACACAATGAGTATTAACAACATGATCTGGGTGGGTTTCTGCAGATGGTGAGGTTTCACCTTTACAATGGGATGGTTTCTGCTGACAAACTTGTGTGCCCACAATTAATAAGTTGGATAAATACTGCTGTAGTTCTTGGACTTGAAACCAACTAATTTTTATCCCATCCGTCTGTCCTTCGAAAGGAAACCATATAACTTCGATGGGCAATTATTGACTTCTATATCTATGCCTTAAAAATGATCTTCTTGATATTGAACTTCTTTCGGGATGTTTGAACGTTTCTCCTGACCACGCAATTAAGGACAGATATTAAACATCAAGAGATTTCATTAGTTAATTTAAGAAAGCCATCACTACTTATAAAACAACAAAAGTAAGTCACTTTTGAAAGGATGGGTGAAGTATAATAAAATATTTTTTAATAAAATATTATGTACATACATGTAGAGTATTCTATCACCCGAGGAATAAAGTGAGATTTGTTATAAGCTAATAAAACGGAGGAGAAACTATTTTCACCCCCAATTATGTTATCCAACCCCCCCCCCCCCCCCCCCCCCGTGTCACTTAAAGGTCGATAATTGTCATTAAAGTATTTTTAGCTACAAAAAAGAGTGAAATTAGCATTTTCCTATCAAAATTCACCCGATCGAAAAGCCCAAAAGTTTGTGGCTAAAAATACTAACCCAACTAGCTTGGAGTCTGCTAAGATGTTGGATCAGCCCATTCAGACCACCTCCTTTGTGGCTAAAAGGGGAATTTGCCTTAAGGCTGGGTCCAGATCCTGATCAATGAATTTGTTTGGCCCCAAATAAACCAAAACTTGAGTAGCACCTCTGTTTTACATGGCCCAAAACTGAAGGGCTTTGCAAGGACAGGACTTGCATTTGTCTGAGATGTCTGCCTCTGCCACTTGGTTCCCAGGCTGGTGTGGGTGTGGCCAACTTCACAGCTATGATGGTAAAAACATCCAAGGCCCATCAGATTGTCTAAGGCATGCCCATCCATCCTTTGCAACCGAATTATATGCTCTCAACCAACCATGGGCTCCCACTTTGGTTTGCTGCCTCTGGGGTTAACAACTACTTATGATCAAGGCCCATCTACGTAGTTGGAAAAAATTTCAGTGTAACCGTAGAGACGATGTAAGGTCAAACGGATGTGATTTAACGATATGAAATGATTTCGAGATAACAACAGGTCAATTTACTATTAATTGATTATACCACGTCATCTCTATTACAGTTATATTAAAAAATATAAATAGCCAAAATTGCATCAAGAAGACAAACTGCGAGAAATTTTGCTGAATAAAGTGTTTCCGTATTGTCTACATTAGTGAATCCTAGTATTTTAATATTCTCGAAAGGGAGGTTTGTTTCAGCTCCGATATGTTATTCCACCCGCCTATCTGTCTTGAAAAAGTTAATAGCCCTCCCATGTTTAGCAACAAAAATGGGCAAAAAAATTGACAAACAAACGATTTAGGTCAGGGTTTAACTTAGAAAAGCCTCAACAAAGATCCCATCTTACAAGCTGAATGTCTCCTTAACTTTCAATCAACAACACCAACCTCGTGAGGTATCCATCGACCCGACCCGAAAGGGATGGAAAACCAAATAGGTGGGCATGTCGACATTTTCACGTAAAGTCCACGAAAATGAAGGTACGGATGGTTTAATACAAGCAGAATCCATCTTAGGATGAGCACACAATGTCCTCATTCGTTGGTATGACCCAGTACTCTGACAAATTTTTGACAATGACGTTGCTACCCTTAAAAAATATTAACAATTAAAAAAATCATTTCTGCCCTCTTGTTTCAACTAATTTGAACTCTACAATTATCAAAATACTAATTGAAAAAACTCATAATTGTAACGTTATTTATTTTTTTTATCACTTTTTTAGTTACTTTTGACTGTTAAAAAACAGCCTTTAGCAATAATTATTAGTCTTTTAGTAATGAATGATGAATTAGTAATGAATGAGGAAGTAAACTACAAAATGGTAGAAATATCTCTCATAAATAATAATAGCTATAATAATAAGGCTTGTATTCATAAAGGCGCCCAAGAAAAAAGACAAACATTTGCAAATTTTTTAATTGAGGCATATTAACATGCAAGAGAGAGAAATATGGGATTTATTTGGTTGAATGGATTCCAAATAACAAAATAATAGATTTCCAAGGAAAAAGGGGAAGATTAACATTCTCTCTCAACTTCGGCTTTACTTTACTGTATATAATTAAACTAAAATTTTTCTTTTTTGTTCGGACTAGGGCTGTACACTAACATGTAACAAATAACATGAATACACGCGATAACCGATTCCAAGTCTCTTATAATAAAACTAAATTTTTTTTTACAAAAGAGAAACATCCCAGAACTTACTCAGTTCAATGTAACAATCACATGCTGTACCAAAGGAAATGAACTTTGAAAATGGAATTTTGCAACAAAGAAAGCTAAGAGATTGGACCAGGCGTGGTATCGGAACCTCATTGCCGGCTTGAATGCATTTAAACGGTGCTAGCGAGCCTTGCCATGCTCTACTCGTTGGATTGTGACTTGAGCTGGAGGATACAAATCGGAGCTACAGGTTGTCAGAATCTAATCAGAGATTATGAAAATTTCTCTCATTATGAAAAAATTTCATAGACTTCAGTTCTTTGAAAAATGGCTCTGAAGTGATCGTGCAACTTTTAGACAAAAAGTTCTTTGACTTGAACAGCAACTTCAAAAGTTGTTCAACTAATGCTACGATGTTAAAGGGTATATCAGTAAAGTACATTATACACCAGTAAATATGCTTGAAGAGGTTGCGTATTAACTACCATTGATTATCAAGTACAAAGTCAAATAATCGAGTGATGTTATCAAAGCCTGAGGAGGCTCCTGGCATGCCAAGAGAGCCAAAATTAGAGCAGGAACAAACAAAAAATGACTAGATTCGAGGATGCATCACTCATTCTCATGACTGTGGCTTTCAGAAAGAGCATGGGCATTTTTCAAGAACTGGCCTCTCTTCTGGTGGACATTGTTTCGATCCTGAACACGATGCTGCGCTTCTCTGGCGTGTTTCTCCGGCGTTCCAACGCGATTTCAGGCCGCTACTCGCCCTTGTCATCCATGTTTTCTCGGCATGATCGGTAGCTCTTTCACCATTCTTGGTGCAGGTTTTTGCTTCGTGCTTGGTGCATGATGGTTACTTGTTGTAAGCTCAATTTTTTTGTGTGTGATGTTGGTTTCTGCAATAATGGTGTGTGCTGATGAATTTCCGCTTTTGTAGCTAGCAACCTCTTCGTTTCATCTTTATAGTGCTTGAACCAGTGGTTTTGTTTGAGATGAATTCACCTTCTCTGCATCTCTCATAGAACACCCGATCGAGTAATATATGAAATTCAGTCCGAGTTTTTTTTATAGTAGAACATGGAATTACCGATCGGAGAGAATCTACACGTTATAAGATAAATGTTTTAGGCAGAATATAAATTTCGAGTCCAAAAAAATAGTGAGTATAAATCTTTACACAAAGAAGTCCTCCGATTCTTCTCTTTCTTACTGACGCTTGACCGCATTCTTGATTGTTGTTGCGGATCATATAGTGAATTTAACTGAATTCGTCACGAACACTTGATGAATTTTTGCAATGAAGAATTTGAATAAATTTTAACTTGAATGTTGTATTCCCTTACGGAAAGAATTTCTCAATGAGTTATTCTTCATTTGAGAGAACAAACTAACTTCTCTCATTGCTATAAGGCTGTATCTCCTTGATAATTCTTAATTTTGTAAAGAGAGAAACACCACATTTACAACATCATCTTTGTTGGCCAGAAACTCAAGGAAGCATAATGTATTCTGATAATTGGCCAGATTACCTCATTGTGACGTACTAAATAATAATTAAAGCCATAGTAATTCTCTATATAAGTTATTTCTAAAATCTAATAAATGAGAGATCCTAGTCCCAGCCTAGCTACGTGGTAGTCGAACAGTGGGCAACAACGAAGAGTTGGTCGGCCTACTGATTTGTTCTTACTTATGTAATTTCCTCCGATTCTATACGTCACTTATGTCAGCACGAAATCAATAATTGAAGGCGCAGAGAGTCACAGAGAGCCACATTCGTCTTTTAGTCATATACTCGTATCCATACTTTAGGGAACACGTGTCACTTCTTATTTGTCAATAAATAATTATCCTAAAGACAAATAAAAAATACATGACAATCTGCAGTTGTAATAAAATCATACATGCTTACCTATTTTTCAATGAAAAAAAAAAAGAAGACAAAATTTCGACGTTGTAAGCTTGCTAATAGTACATACACCTTGCCTAACTCGTGGCTTTGCTTATGTATGCTAGTGGCCGCACGCTCACAATGTGACAAGGCTTCAGCAAAAGGAAACCATGCGTCTACTAAGATCCCTTGGTTTTATGTCTGGTAGTAAGATCTAATAATTGAGCAAGAACAATCTGTTTCGGATCCTAAAACAGTGCTTCCCATGTTAAGCGAAGATCTGAATGAGCTGACACCCACAAGTATCTGGTACTGATCTATGAAAATTGCATCATCATTTTTTCTTCTGAACAGAGGGTATTACCATACTGGAATTGCACAATTGGTCAGTCAAATTTTCTCATCAAAGATAGCATCAGTAAGAACTCATTAGCTTACAGAGAACCACATAGGCTTTTTTTATTTCCAAATTTCCATTTCATCGTAGACGATTTCGTGTATTCCTCTTTGTTGGATCACTACTTGACTATTGTACGAGGGAGTTGATGACATCTGCTACAAATATTCAAGGACTTACTAAACAAACCATTGATTACTGCAGAGGATTATCATAGCAAGAATATCGAATCCGAGTACAGTACCACAACATATACGAGAAACAACCATGAGAGGGGAGTGAGAGACAACGAGCTGTTGACTCATCACCGAGTTATAAGCTTACTGCAACAGACTTGGACCATAGCCTTACTTACATTGCGAATTCCATTCTGTCAATACATTACGGTAGAGCTGTAGACACTATTAATTGAGAAAGAATAGAACATACACATTTATCCAGGTTAACATAGAGCAGCGGATAGGTGCTTCAAGCCCCTTGATGACAAAACCTTCACCCCAGCAACCCGATAGCATACTTATATTTTTGACATTGTGTAGTCCATAACATCCACAAGAAAGTCTGAAACAAAGAAGTCACGAAGGCATCTACATTAGCTAGTGAAGTAAATAGAAAAAGGATCCATTAGCCAAGTGTGATTTCAACAGTTCTAATGGCACTTCACCACCATAAACAACACCATAGAATTAAGAACCTACCCGCGTCATCCTTGGTAAAGCAGAGTGGAGGTGTAATTCTGAACACATTGCCAAAGAACCCACCTTTTCCAATCAAGACTCCCATATCTGTTACAGCAACTTTGGTTAATTTGCAGCAAGAAAGAAGGTTAAACTAGAAGAGTGGAGAAAATAAAAAGACGTACCTTTCATCTGGTCCATCACATGCAGAATTTCGGTCTTTGCAGGAGTTTTTAGATGGCGATCAGTGACAAGTTCAACTCCAAGCATCATTCCACTTCCTCTCACATCTCCAATAACTGCAATTACCCGCGAATAAACATCAGCAATGACCCACAGGCAAGGGAAATAAGGGGGGGTGGGGAGTGTAAGTTCCTAAAACCATAGGCTCTTCTAAGTTAAAGTACACGGGACATCCTTTTGGGCTTTCATCAGAATGGCAATGCAAGGACCCCAACTATTGCAATCCGAAACATTTGAAACAAGAATCATAACAAAAGGTGAATCTGGTAACTATACTTTCATGCTTGTCTTTGAGGGCACAAAGACGGTCTTTTAGATATGATCCCACAACATGTGCATTCTCTTGAAGTTTTTCTCTTTTAATTACTTTGAGAACTGCAAGTCCTGCAGCAGTACAGACTGGGTTTCCTCCAAATGTGTTGAAGTAACTGCGACGAGTCAGGACCTCTGCGATCTTAGGAGTGGTAACCACAGCACCAAGTGGAATCCCATTTCCGATGCCCTGCAAATACAAGTCAGACAAAGACATATCACAAGTTGACACCCAAAATTTGGTGCCTGCAAAACTGCGTTGCAGTGAATTAGTTCCTTTGGTAAAGATAAAGTTAGAACCTTAGTGTTCTGCCAAGGCAAAATCAGTTCATAAGCTGAGAGTGAAATCCGACAAATGACGGTCGAAATGTTATGTAACTCCACATACAATGGCTCTTATTTCTATTAGGTGCAAATTTTTTAGGGCAGGTTAAATTCAAGTCGCGTGGGTGAGGACACCAATAGCAATTAAATATCAGATATAGCTGAAACTAAAAGAGAAGATTAACCTTTGCCATCGTCACAATGTCAGGCACAACGCCATGGGACTCAAATCCCCAGAAATGACTTCCTGTCCGACCAAATCCAGCCTGAACCTCATCAGAAATACAAAGGCCCCCTGCTTTCTTAACACTGCTATATGCAGCAGGCAGGTAACCCGCAGCCAATTCCACAATTCCACCCACTCCCTGCCATATAAGAAAAGAGATTGTATTGTGTTAAGTATAAAGCTGTTATCTGAACTAAGATTGCTGGGACAAGAAGTTATTGCACAAGGAAAAGATCACCTGGATAGCTTCAGAAATAAAGCCAGCAACGTGACCAGAAGTTCCAAACTGAATGAGATCTTCAATATCTTTAGCATACTTTTCTCCATCTGAACCAAAGATTCCCCTGTATGGGTCTGGGTTCACGGCATGATGAACTCCACTCTGTTGGCCAAACCAGTAAGAAACAAAAACTAGGAAGGACGCTACTTATCAAACTGCACACTTGCAAGTGTCGGTATATACTACAACTTGTTCTAGTAAAATTATGACAGATTGCACGCCTTAATCTCAGGGTATGTGGTGTAGATAGTAAACATCTGAAATTCACCAAAGAATCTATTTTTGCTCTTGAAAGTTTGGCCGATTTGTTCATTAGCAACTGACCCTCAAGGCGGTCTGTGATGTCATTACCCTTCATCAATTTTCTTATTTGCCACAAACCAAAATCACTTTTGCTACCGTTGGACACTGCAAACGTAGCAGTTGCTTAAGCTTTTTCGTTATTTGCTTTGCCGTCCTCTTTTCCCAATCTATAATTCCTCTTTCGTCCCCTTAGATGACCTAAGATTTCTCAGCACATTATACCAAGTAGTGCAAACATTTCCAGTTTCAGATTGTTTGGCGGCTACACAGAATTTTCCACGTACCAAAACTACGCCATAAAGAAGTCAGTTTAAGTGGTCCAATTGTATTCTAACTCCTGACTAAACTCCAGATTCAGGTATATGTCACACTCATTTGAAACTCTCACTGAACATGTCATATTCATGTCACTCTCTCATTTCAATATAGATGTGTGATTTCTTAAAAACAGCAACTGTGTGGGTCCGAATGTTAACCTAAACTTGTCCTAGGCCTAAAGCAGGAACTTTTAAAGGGATCAATAGAAATACAATAATTAGTCCCTTTTAAGAGAAAAGGATCAATGAGAATATTTTTCTCAGAAACCGACTTAGACGAAATTGAAATTCCATATGTTTATGCCTGAGAAGCAGCATAACAGACAATGCTTTAATGCAGTCCTATGCTGAGGTCGAGCCTAGGCGTCGATGTCATATGCACAAACAATTTCATGAAGCAAAAGCAATTCATTTGTTGCATCGTTGATTCAATCCACATCAGAGTTTTATGTATGCTTGCTTTTTCTTTGCAAAGCAGCCATTATTAACAACTTGACACTGATTCACAACTTGAGCAGCAAAGTGAGAAAAAAGGCTATGAAGCTCGTCTGACATATTGCCAATGAAAGAACACATATATTTTTTTTATGTTCTCAAACAAGGTTGCTACATACCTAGCAAGACAAGTATTTCCCATACAATTTTGGGGAAATAATTGGCAGGATATGGACTTTAAAATAACATGAGAAGGCCACTTGTGTCGTGTGTGTGTGTGTGTGTGTGCGTGCACATGTCTGAAAATACTTGGGAAATGCACATGTACCTGTACAACATTAAATTTCCAGTTACTCTGTGCAGTTGCTCCCATGGTGCCTGCTGCATTACCATGGTATGCATTTCTCAAGGATATAATGTCGTGGCAGCCCGTATATAGCCGTGCCATCATCATCGCCAACTCGTTCGCTTCAGTCCCCGAATTGGTAAAAAACACTACCTACAAAAATATTTATAACATGTGAGCCTACATTAACTCTCAGACTAATAGAATCGGGACTTTGCATCGATAAAAGTTGCAAGATACCTTGAGATCACCGGGCAACTTGGAGGCCAGTGCATCGGCAAAGTCAGTAATGGCGTGGTTAAGATACAAAATGGTGGAGTGCTGTAGCTGGTTAGTTTGGTCGACAATTGCCTTGACCACGTCGGGATGACAGTGCCCGCAACACACAGTAGCGATCCCACCAAATGCGTCAAGGTATCTGCGGCCATTTTCATCAAACAAGTACTGCATCTTGCCATGTACCACGTTCAGCTGTTGAATGAAACAACAACACTTTCCATTTTTAGGCCATCAAGATCACTCAAAAAGACAATGAAGAAAAAAAGCTGGGTTCTGACAACTTCAGTTACATATATAGTTCTGATAAAACAAATGTCTTAATCCCTCATATCCTATTGAAAATACACAAACCAAGGAAGAAGAATATTGAAATGGGTTGAGACTCAGACCCACAGGCTACCTAGGGAGGCCACCCCCAAGCGCAAGTTCCAAAAAGTTTCTGCTGAATTATTTGGCAGCCCTCACTCAAGTTTCTTACGCCCATTTTCGTTAGAAGTAACAAGAGAAAAATAAAAGTACGAGACTTTATTGTAGTGGTGATTATGGTATGAGCATGTCATCTAAAGAATCCTTTAACAGATTCATAAAAAAAAATTATGACATCCCATAATAAATGCAGGCCAAAAAAGTTGATCATGACAGTTTTGGAACAATAACAACTGTGCAAGAGATATTTTCCTTTTAGTCACGATAAATAAGAGCTATTCATGCTCTGCTCTTATAGCGCAGCAATCTGTGACGCACTTTTACCCATGCTTCTTATGCTTTTTATAAATACGCAAGACGAGAGTCTAACACCACCACCTACTTCCCGTTTTAATCATTTTTACCCTATTTGCTGCGTTTAACATATTAAACGAGTAAAAGTGGAGCACCAAACATCAATTCCGAAAAATGCAAGTTAAAGCAAAATAAAAAAGAACAATTTCAGCCTATCAAACGGCAAAAAAGCATTAATAATTTGTTCAAGTCTCCCCCTTTTTGCACATTCGCTTGACGTTTGAAGGTGCATCAACAACAAAAATATACAACCTTTTAAGCGACTAAAAGAATCAAATGGACTCACGGGTTTCTTGTAAAACGTGAACATGGAAGGGCTGAGACAATCCTTGCGCTTCCGCAGGATCTCCTCTGCGGTAGGCCCCTTGTAAGCCGGAGGAGAGTAGTCGAAGGAGGGAATTTTGGGGACGTAAACCTCATTCTCCTCCGTCTTTTGCGCTAACTGAGACAAACACCGGCGCCAACGTTGGACTCCCGTACCACAGATGCCCCTCCTCGTCGCAAACCTCTGCATCTCCTCTCCTTCGTTCGCGTTTGTGTTCTTTTTGTGTTTTCTAAAATGTAGGAATCTCTTTGACAGAGTCACAGAGAGCAAATAAGGAAAAAAGGAAAGTGAACGAAGGGGGCGACCGGGAAGTATACCAAAAGTCCGATCGGCTAATGGGAAGACACACCAAACTATATATAGAGGGAGGGAGACATGAAAGGGAGGAGGTGTGGTTGGTGTTTTGGGGAAGGGGAGAGAGGGGGAGGAGGGGGATGACGTGTCACCTTTTTTTTTATCTTAATCCTTCTGCAACATTTTCTCAAATGCAGCCAACCAAGAACTGTAAAAATTTTATTTCGTTTTGGTATATGTAGTAAACAAGTTGCAGTGCACACGCGAGACGTATACGACTCGTTCATTGTATCACTTGAACAACGCGTTGATACAATATCGATTTACCATTATTTTGACCATATTACTAAATGGTAAATTTTGCGTCACGCGCACGCTCATCCTGCTGTGCACACACGATGCATATGCTCTACGCAACTCATTATTGTGTAAGCCATCGTTCTCTTCCTATTTCTCTTCTACTTCTTACAGAATAACGTCATAACTTTAACGCGATGTTTTCCTCATGGACGCACGTATATAAAATTTTCCTTTACTCCCCTGTACGGAGACAAAAACTTTATATATATACACATGAGAGCTGATTCGTTGAGAGCGTTAACAAAATAGGTTAAGTTGCTAGCACGATCTGACCGTCCACGTGCGATCTGTGAACGGTCCAAATCTTTTTTATGCTTTTTTTTAAGTACGTCGGCTACATAATATAGCAGACGATATTTTGTTGAATATACCCCTCAATCTCCAAGTCAAGATGTGTTTTCTAAAATATCGTCGTTCGCTACATAATGTAGCGAATGATATTTCAGAAAAAGCCCCACACCCATTCTCACTTTCTCTCTCTCTCTCTCTCTATGTGAAAAACTATCGGGTCCCAGACACACCACAACATGAAGAAATCAGGATTCAGGGCAGCGTCCGCCACCGTGGCTTCCGTCTTCGCCGTCTCGGCTTCCTCCAATTCCAAGATTCAGATTTGCCGCAAAGTATAATCTGAACTCTGTTGTGTCTAGTTCTCTTTGATTCCAGGGAAACAAAACTAGCTCTCATATGTAGAACTCGCCTGTCAATTCCTTACCCACCTTTCTTCCGTGTCCACGCAGATGCGCCTTGTCAAACAATTTAATGCCATCCCTTTGTCTCTTTTTGGGTGTGTTGAAATCCACACCCTTCTGAATATTATCTCTGAAAGATCAGTTCTATGTTACTTCGTTGACAAATTTTAAGGGATTTGATTAATAAGTCAATTCTTTTGGGTTCGCAAAACTTATGAGAGATTCTTAGTTTCTTTTTGGTTTTTGGGTTTGCAGAACTTATGGAGATTCATGTTTTCATGTTTCTGAAAGTGAACTTCTTCTGCCTTTCTTTGCCATGGGTTGTCGAATCTTGCACATCGTTACGATTGATGTACCAATTGGCAGTGCTGCCGCCAATGAAGCTGCTCGTGGATGTGGTCGAAGTTTTTGAACACAGACAGAGATAGATAGAGAGAGAGAAGGAGAGAGAAAGAGTTAGAAAAGAGAGAGAAATAGTCATAAAAAAGTGGTGAGAGAAAAGAGAGACAATGGAGAGAGAAAGAATCAGAAAAAGTACTGCCTCTGTTCGCCACATAATATACGGATGGAGCTGGAGTGTATTTTTATCAAAAAATCATCTGCTACATAATGTAACAGACATATTTAAAAAAACGCAAAAAAAAATATCTGAACCGTCCACAGATCACGCGTGGACTGCCAGATTGCGCTAACAACTTAACCTATTTTGCTAGCGCTCTCAACGGATCAGTTCCGTGTGTGTGTATATATATATATTCATGACATTTTAGCGACAAAGTGAGACCAATAATTAGATTAAGCAATTTCTTTATTTGATATAAACCAAAAATACAAGAAAATTAAGTTTAGATGGGATACGGCTTAGATGTCAATCATAATAAATCTAAAATTTACAGTTTTTTTATGTCAAAATTGCGGTGGACTTGACTGAGGTACTGCCTTTGATTTAGGGAGTGATTATTATGCCTAAATATGTTAAAATTTTGACAAACTGAAAAACTTTATCTATTTCCTTTTTGGCTTTCATGAAGGTCCATGATTGCAATCTTAGGCTCTTAGCCCCCCTATGGTTCAACAAAAGCGGCACTGAGTTAGCTTTTGGAAAATGATTTAAGTTGTTTTCTTTTACTCAACAAACACCTAATATCTTAGTTTAATTTATATTCGTGTTTGATCATTTCATAATCATTTTTAAACGCTCCATTTGGAATTGATTTTCAAAAATAAATTTTAATTTAATCAAAATCAGTTTTAGCCTAGTTTAAGGGTTATAGATTAAGAGGCCATTTATGGTTCTTAAAAGTATACTGTGAATTAATCAGAATCACATTCTAAAATCAACTTTAATTTATTTTAAGTGTAATAGATTAAAGTTGTTGAAGAAAAATGGATGAAAGTATTGTTTAGTATGACAAAATTACCATATAATGTATTCAAATTTAAAGGTGACATTTAATATCTGTTTTTATGTGAGGTTATTTTAGTAATTGTCTTGGTCCCTAATTCTTCAAAGCTGATTAAATCAAAATCCGAAAAAATAAAAATTTTGAATTTAGTGAGTTTTGAGCACATTGAAGCAAATCTAATCCATTTATCTTTTTTTATCAGACACTTCAAAACTAATTTAATACAGATATAATCAAGTTTAACTATCAGAGTCAACCCCAAACACCTTCTTACTCTCTTGTATTCCGAACATCGTGATTTACATAATTGATGTAAACTCTACTCAAAAAAAAAAGTTGGTAAAGTTAACTATCCATGCTTTCAAATAATTTTAGCATAGTTGGCATGTCATGATTCAATGCCCTCATTGAGTTCAACATAAACATTTCTTTGTCTGGGACGTATAATTGATTTAATTTGGCTGCCTATTGTAAAAATATTTCCTTCTTGTTTTTACCAAAACAATAAGTTTGGTATGTTTCAGTTCACAGAAAATGCCATTTTAAACAAAAACGTTTATCAAAATTTTATCCATTTTAGGAGAAGAAAGGTAACCTTTAGAAATTTGACGATTATTATCTACTTGATACAACCTCAAGGTAAGAGACATACATACATCTGATAATTTATCAGATGTTCGATGATTTCATCTTATAAATTGAACACTTGAACAGATAAATTACTTAAAATACTGCATGGCCAAGACCTCATGCTCAATAGAGTATGAAGTTGTTGAAGATCTCAAAATTCCCATGCCACGTACAAGGGTCCTTCTCAACCATGTCACAATTTAAAGTTTTCAGGATCTGCGATATTGTTTTCCGTGCCACTATTGTCGCTCGAGGTGATGGCTTGAATGGCTCCGCAGAGGACGTGATTGGCATACCTGATCGGTGTTCTTAGCCATTACCTATGCTAGAAGATCGATGAACTTACTAGTTCATTGAGCAACCAAAAATGCATTCAACGGGAGTCACCACCCAAGGATGTTGGCTATCTCTCGGGTTCCATAAGGGCTATTTTGTCTGTTGAAAGCCCTCCCCAGGCCCTGGTTTAGCTTTACTTTTGTTTTCGTATGTTTTCAAGAAAGAGGAGAGAGACAGATATTGCAAATTTGCAATATCTCATCCATTGTCTCAAGATTTATGCTTTTTTTTCCCCTCTTTATTCTCAAACCAGATAAATATAAGATCCAACTGGTCTCAAACAACTTCAAATAGATTAATACTTTGCCACGTAAGCAGATCAGGTCGCTTTAGTTGCGAAAAATCATGCACGAAATATATTAGAGTTAAACGACAACCGAATCTGATCTACAACAAGTCTAAATGGAACTAGTAAGAGAGACGAGGCACATGAAAGCTTGAGGCCCTAATTTTTTATTATTATGATTTTCGAAATGTCTCTGCCCAATTATTCGAACAACCTCCAATGTGGGGTTTACAGGATGCTAAATGAATCCTAATACACAATCACATAACCTCGTTTTTGTTGGTTTAGGCCTCAGTTGCCGTTTGTCTATAAGCTTCCACAATGCAATATAGAAATGCATGTAGTTTAAAGTTGTGGCTAAGGATTGAAGTCCCAACAACAATAATAATGTATAAAAGTAAGGAGCAGTGCTAATCACTTCACCATTTTTATAGACATTCATCATCATTAGTACAATGACCATGTAGAAATTGAAGGCTTTTCATGAGACAAAACTGGATTTCGACATCCCTTGGCTTATCAGATGACGCACCACCACGCATGTTGATTGTTGAGTGGCTTCTTAGGATTTCCAATAAGTGGATGCCACTTGACTTCATACCCATCAAAAAATAAATAAATACTTGAGGTTGTGGAGAATGGGCGCAGAGAAAAGTAAAATTTTATACACCATGATAGGTATTCAACTCTAAAATAAATTAATAACGAGGAGCGAAGTTTACTAGGCTTCTATATCGAAGTATTATTTATTATATATCTGATGTAAGATTTATATCTCTTAACACGCTTCCTTATGCGTGACCCGACTGTTTTCAGATGGGTCTAGGGCGTGGAGAATTTGATTTGGGTGGCGGTAGATGAATTAGTTCTTGAATTGCCTATTGGATTTTGATGGACCAGCTCAGACACCATGTAAAAGTATCCAACTCAAACTTAATTGACGGTGATGAGAAAGGCTTACAAGACATGTATTAAAGCATTATATCGTATACACCAAATGTGAAATTTTATATCCGATGCAATATTTATATATTTCAATAATACACAAAACTTTGTCCTTCCTGGCAACATGGACAATTATGTAGCCCGTCAGGGGCAGTTTTTTGTATTCAATTGTGTTTGAGATACAATTTATATTTGAAAAGTACGAAAAACTAGCAATTCAGCATATCAATTTTGTGGACTCTTCCGTTCATTGTGAGTTAATTTTAAGTTAAATACTTTTATATAATATCACCGTCAGTCCTTGGAGCATCTGCGTTCGTGAATTTTTTTTTTCAACTCTTCGGCATCTTTGCTTCCGCATGGCCTTCACCACGGTTTGTGTGTGCTTGATCCGTGGCGGATCATGTTCAAGTTGGACATTTCGCTGCTCTTTAATGGCCGATCAAGTTCAAGTTGGACACTGCGCTGCTCTTTAACGGTCCAACTTGAGAGAGGGTGTTAAAAATAATTAGACAAAGAGTTTTAAATTAATATTAGTTTTCTTATCTCTCCTCTTAAATAGATTGGTTTGTTTCGTGTCTCTTTCTCCAAACCCTTGTGGTTTCCAACTTTGGATGCTATCAGAATAGTACAATGTAATCATTTTGAGTTTTTTGTGCCTCTTATATCTTTCTTTTCTTGGTTCAAGTTGAATACTCTTCACACGGTATTAAAGCACAAAGGAATTCAGATCCAGCTTATATAAAAAATAGTTCGTCTCTATCCGCTTTAATTTATTCATGTATATTGCGCATTCAAGATAAATTCTTGACAACACATGAGGGGGACGTAATGAGATACAATACACATGGGAAAGGTAACAATTAACAATTCAACTTGCAAACTTAGTGGGCTTCTCTATCGGTTGTTAATCGGTTTTGAATGAAATGCTTTCAAATTCGTCAAACAAACAACGACAAGTTAGTCAACCCAGGGGTTTAGGTTTTGTATAATTGTTTGGAAAATTTGACACACTGCATTAATCAAATGCCGAGTTACAGTCCATATTGAAGGTCATCTTACTCTATAATGAGCCTCCTTCACTTTGCCTTCAGGAACCTGCTTAATGTAACAAAATACAAACGATCCAGCAACGTAATTGATATCATGCAGTGTAGGTCCAAAACATGGGTAGGAGCAGCCATGGCCAGAATTGTAATTACATTGGTGCAATCAGAACCTCCCTGATTCCTTGCCTACTACACAGCTTCAAGGATTGCTATTGCTTCTACATGTTACTGCGTCCTGAGCATGTTTCTCCATTCTGGTTCCCATCCTATGATTAGTCCCCGCTGCAGTTCGCTGGCTTTTCCACTTCCAAACTGCGTACAAGCAAGTATTGAGGGCTGGCCTTGGGTTGCTTTGAGTGCCTAAGCTGTCCGCATTGATGAAAGATAAACGAGACACTGACATTATAATTAAATAAATTACGATCGATTGTTGGCTGCAAGTAGCGTGCCCGAGTCCTTGCATTGTAGGGTTCAACGAGTGAACATTAGGCCACTCTTGGACTAGCGAGGATGGCATATCTTGCACTTCAGATGAATTCAACATTGCCTCGCAAGATTTTTGCATTTCATCTGTCCTTCCAGATGTCCCAACATACTGCTGCGGGGAATGAATGAGCATTTCTCCCTTTCTCTTCCGTGATTAGCCCCTATTCGTTGCCCTGTTCATAAACCAAAAGCCATCTGAAGTTTAACTTGCAAACTACAACTACAAAAAAGATTTGGTCCAACGGTTTCGGGTTCAGAATTACATAACAGATAACTACTATTATTTGTGTGTTCTGACCAGTAGCTAATCCATCAGTTATCGTCTTTCATTGAAGATGAACAACTTTGGTTCTCCTTTACTAAAGTTCTGAGAATTATGGAGGAAAGACATTGAAGCATATTTGGGCTTGTGTTTTGTCCATTCTTCTCCTTGGTATTGTAAACGTAAGACAAGTATAATGTATATCACATCAATACATCGTTTTCCCTTTCTCTATCATCAATCCAAAAGACTAGTGAAAACTACATCAGGAATTTTTTATTGAGTTGTTTTGCATGAAGAACAACTTCACATCTGCAGCAATCAAGCCAAGAGGTAGTGTTGTTATTAGAGTTTGAACAATGTGGTTGTCATCCCATTAATTTTCTTTAAACTTACTATTATCAAAATGATCAGAACTGTCGTCTTGCGGAGTTATTTGAATATGTAATCTGTGACTGCAACCATTAGTTAGCCCACAGATTAAACATTGTATTATGTTTTAGAAAAGAAGGAAGCCTACGCAAACAGTGTTATATAAAGCATATTCTGGATCAAAGTGACAGGCATAGGCCTATTACCAAGTCTTTTATCCCTAGGAAGCTCAATAGTAACACATTCAACTTTAATTATAGGAATTTGTATGAGGTTAAGGTAGATTAACTAAGTATCACTGGTTCACAAAAACAAAACTAGATCTCGGTAGGATAAGTAGATAACATATTAGTATTCAGCTAAACTAGGTGCGGAAAATCATATTGGCTTGGATTTTACAAGCCACGTATGATTTGTATCACCGGGTAAAGGATTGTTAGGTGGGGGAGGCAGGGTGGTGATACCTTATCCTGACACATACAAAACGACTAAAGACTTAGGATTATCCTGACAAAAATAAGCCACTATCCTTGAATGCAAGTTAACCAAGGGCCTAGGTATCATACACAAGGAGGCAATCCTCCTACTTTCTTATACCTTATCAAAATTTGGAATTATAGATGGAGCCATTTTGCAAGTTCGTTATTACGGGTAGTTCCTATAAAGGATTGACTAATGACGTATATAATACTTGAATTCGAATTGATCGGGTCATGTAAGAACAAGGTTCAAGTCTACCGGTCTGTTCGGATGCCTCAGCTGAAGTTGTTAAAAACTTCAATCTACTTAACTGGACTTCCTTCCTATGCGAATGCGAAATATGACACGCAACCCCACCAATAATGATGATCGAAGGAGTCACGAAAAGAAGTTAGTTTAAACAATTGTAGCAAGTTAAAAAAGGAGAACAATGTTATGATAGGTAAGGATTAAAAAAAGAAGTGCATTGTTCCGAACGACCAATAAATAAATTCATAGGAAAGAGCAAGGATTAACGGAAAAAACCAGTGGTGAAGGAAAATAGTAGGCAGACTCATGAGGAGAAGTTACATTCAAAATCTAATACAGTAGGAAAGGTTCAACAGATCTTACTAAAATCTGCATATAACCAAAGCTTGTGGAGAGCCTATCAGTGTTTGATGTTTGAGGTCACAACAACTTAGTCCACCCTAGTTCGTACAACTCAATTTAGTATTACCGACATCACTAAATAGTTTGTTGAAATTGTTTGTCCTGTATTGTACAAGTAGTTTCATAATTTTCTCAAACAAATATTTCAAACACGTGAAATCTAGAATCAAAATTACATACAACTGAAGAGTAAACAGTAAACTATATATTCACATCAAACGAAACAAACCTTATGAAGTTGTTGCATATGTTGAACTGAAAGAATCATCCAAGTGACTAATTTATTGCTTTGATCAAAATTGTCTGAAGGTAAGGTTGAGACGGCCAGGTCGGATATTCGCTTTTCGCAACAAACCAGGTGGAGCTGAGTTTGGTATAATGGATTTCACACCATGAAAAATTTGTCTAGACTTGCCACCAAAAATAAGTACATCTCCTGATTCCAATAAAACCTTCTCTGCCTTGTCATAGTTCCTCTTGTCACCGTACAAGAATTCCGCAGAGTCACCAATAGAGATGGAGACGACAGGTAATCCTCTATCTAGACTCTGTGGACTTTCATCACGATCCTATGGTTATAAAAACACGACATGCCAAATTACACCAAGTTATGCAAAAATGTAGAGTTTAGATGTGCATCAGACAATTCCGTACTTACGAAAGTATGAGGACATTCATGCATGCACGACAAGTTATTATGCTATTGCTGAGTAATCAGCCACCCAAAAGTTAATCTGGGTAAATAATAGCAATATAGGCTAAAACTCGGTCCCTATTGCAAAAGGTAATCACTGTTAACAGGTGAGAATAGCATAAGATGCAAATTTTACCTGTGACAATTTTTGTCAAAAATTTACACGTAGACTAGCATTGAAACATATCTGTCTGTAACATATACGTCATGACTTTGAAACAAAGCCGAAGATCCAAGCCAAACTACACATGCAGTTTTACCATGTATCACAATGCACAAATAGACATTGGAGGTATGATGTCAGTTGATCTGGTGTGTTTTATGAATGTTACAAGACATTACAGGTACAGATGGATGCCCATAGACAAATGAGCGACTTTACCATGTAAAAGTAAACCGCATTCAAACACAAATATGTATAGTTAACTATAAACCTGATGAAGACCAAGTCGGCCGTTGGTCGTATAGAAGTTGACTATGCATATGTCTGGAGACATCCCAGGAAGTATGTCCTCTACATTCCTTGCTCCATCTCGTTCCATAATTAGGGCATGAGAATCTTCGAGTGCCTTCTTGACCAACAAACTGAAGTCATTAGGGATACCAGGTGGTTCACAATAATCATTTTGTAATCTCTCTTCATATTTTGTCTGAGGATCCCACCTCTTGCCAAGACACATCATCTGTAGACGAAGTTTTGCTCCATCCTGGTAACCAGGTTGGTAAAAACCCCCTGGACCAAGACCTAGTTCTTGACATTTCTTTACAATATTAACCTAAAACATTTGTATTGACGAGCTATTAATTATCATGAAACACGTGAAGATAGTACAACAAATAGCAACAAGTCATCCAATTCAGATTGTGTCTCCATCTACAGATTGAAATGCTGCAGTAGTCTACTGCTGTATTGCTCGAGAGGACAGAGTACTGCAACGTTACGTCATCCTAGCTACATATGAAGATATCATTCATTTAAATTGCAAGACTCAGACTTGGAAATAAAAGCAAAATTGGCAGCAGTACCTGTTTACTGAGGGTGACGTAACTTTTAAGGAGAACCATTCCTGGTCTCAACATCTGTCCAGTCTCTATAATGCAGTGCTCCAGTTTGTTGCCATTGTTTTTTTCAGTTAACGACGGTTTATATTTGGAAGACTTTCTCCTTCCAGAGAGGCATATATCAAATGTTTCTACCATAGGCAAGTCCCTGCCACTACCTGAACTTCTGAAACCTACCATATGTTCAGGATAACTTTGGTGCTTAAATCTCCTGTTGGAGCTTGACACATGGCTCTTTCCAAAGTTTGTAGGTAGAGAAGACTCATCCTGTTTGCTTGTAGAGTTATCTGAAGCTGAGGATTCAAATTGAAATGAACCATCATCCCGTGGCCCCCCATCTAATCGTTGCTCCGGTGGAGCTCTCAATAATGGTCCAGTATCTTCAGTGGGGTGCTCCTTTTCGGTCCAGTTTTCCATGCACTCTTTATGCAACAAGGGTTTACAGTTGGCAGGCTTTCTACTTTCAAAGTGACCCATAACGAATGGTTCAACTACCGGCAGACCCTTGTCATAGTTGGAATTTTGAACTGCGTGATAAGCCTGATGAAGCTTGGGTCTCCAATAAGAACTAGAGGCGCGCTTCTTCCTAAAACTTGTAGGCAGAGAAGACTCCGGCAGCTGGGTAATAGAATCTGCTGTTGGTGAGGTTTTAACTTGAATTGAAGCACCGTCCCTTGGACCCCCAACTGGTCTTCGCTCCACCTGAGTTCTCAAGTCAACCCTAGTTCTCCTTTTACCCATAAGACAAGAACTAATACTAGCAGAACGAAAAGGCCACTCCTCCTTACACGCAGAATAAGTGGCAGCAAATGATCCATATTGTTTGATAACATTGTCCCCCAGTATAGTTTTTTCTTCGACACCATGTGAAGGTGCATCAGCCTCAACCTAAGTGTTGCATGAATGAGTATCCCAATAAAATAGATAAAAGCCACTCATAGATAAATGTATTTCATGGTAAATAACAGACTAACATTCAAACCAGGAAAAAAAAAAAAAATCAGCCCAAGACTGCAACGGCAATGTTTCTAAGGATAAAAACCGACAGTGCCTTAACTAATCGGAACACTAGTGCAGTGTCATAACTGCCAAACACGAAGCAGCCTATGCTTCTGATTTTTGATTCCAACCACCACTAGATGTCTTGTTTGACATCTTTCACCACTCCAAAGCTTCAACCACCTTTACTTGTCTATCAGAAATACGAGAAAATTAAGAATTTAAGACTGATCACTGGCTTTGGATCTTACAAATCCTAATAGCTAAATTGCACATCTGCCCTTGGCACCATGGCAAACATCACGTGAAGGTGCATTAGCCCCAACTATGTATTGCATCAACAAACACTGCTTAATGGATGAAAACCAATCATCAAAGCGTGTTTCATGGTGAATAACAGAATAACAGTCGAACCAGAAATAATCATGCAATGCTTTATATTAAAAAAGGGTAGTTTCTCCAAGTGATAGTCGAAATTGAAACACAGTGCAGTATCCTAACTCACAAGTACCCAAAATAGAGTGCAGTGTCATAGATACCCAAAACCCAAATCAGCCTAGGATTCTGTTTCTCAGTTATCACCGCCACTAGATGTCTAATTTGGACATCTTTTTTACCACTCCGAAGCTTAAACCCACCTTCACTCATCTACAGCAAACGTGAAAATTTAAGAAATTTAGACTGATCACCGGGCTTTGCACCACATAATCCCTTACAACTAAATTCCAAACTTCGTGCAGTAAATCACCAAAGTCCCGCTATGTGTCCGCTATAGAAATCGAATTAATAGTGACTACAAATCTTACGAGTATTGTATTCTTTGACAAAATCAAACTAATAACACGTTCAAGTTTCATTCTGAGAATTTGCAAGCAGTCAAAGGGGACAAGAATTATGAAACAGATGGGAGTAATATGAACTAGTACTATACAAATTGCGCATAGATAAAAAGAAAAACTCACTGTTTGACGGCTAGCAGCAGAAGTAGTGCCACTGAGAGGCTTCATTTTGCCAATAACAGTGGTACAAGATTGCCGAGAAAAATGACGGATTACAGTATAGGGGAACCGTGTGGTAATATGTGAGTGCAAGTGCACGATGACTTAATTTGGGTTTATTGTGTGTACTAGAATCGAATCGAAGAGAAGGAAGGGTTTACTTGCTTTGAACTGGGAAGAAGCGTGAATCTGGGTACTGTAGTGCTGAGTAAGCTGTGAGCCTGTAACCGAAGCGTCAGTCGGTCGGAGGAAGCCGTATCGGCGACTAGACTAACGTCGTTACCCAACTCCACTGATTGCACTGTTCATGGTGCGGGCTGGGCCAGCCGGGGTTCTTTTGGGCTGGACCGAGATGGCCCTTGGGGCCTCCAGCCCATTTGGCAACTCTAAATTTCACCTGTAAACTTTCACCATGTGCTCTTTAATATACTACTACTACTACTGTTTTGCTCGTAAGGAGTTTATGCTGGGATTTGGCTCTGCAATTCAGGACCAACTCAGACTACCTTTCCTAGCTACAATGGAAGGAAGCTTTCGATCTTTTATTTGGTATAAACAGTCAAAGGGTGGTCAGTCTACAAGTTAGCCCAAACTTGATTCATGACCTCACCACAATTTGCCTTTGCCACCGGTTACATTCGAGGCGGAGCCAGCAGAGAGTGTAGGAGGGCATGTGCCCACCTACTGCTCGTTGGAGCTCCCTTCTTTAACAGGTTTTACACTTTTTGGATGATAGTGCCCCCACCTCTCATGTCTATAACTTTGACAAACTTTGGGCGTTTTTGAAATTTCAGTGGAAGTTAGAACAGAGAAGAAAGAAAAACCTTCTCACTATTATGTAAATGTCTCATATTTCTATTGCTAAATGCATTGACGACAAGGAGTGTGTCTGCCATTTTAACTACTTTATCAAGTGACCCACCTAAAGCAAACTTTCTCGCTCCGCCACTGGATTATGCATTTACTTGGTGCATTGAATAGTGTCTGCCTTGGATGAAAGGAGTACGGCGCACATCATATAACCATTGATTAAACTTTAAAGTTCTGTTTGAACTTTTAGAGTTTCAAGATTGTTTGGCTCCATAAGCAAGACTACGAAACCAGAAATATTGAAATTAGGACTATGAATTTTCACTAGGACTATTATTTCCAGTTTCTGATGAGTAATTCCTTCTTTTGTGAATCACATAGTACCCAACTCCTCCCAAAACAAGAATGATAATCAACCCATCACCCACTCCTACCCCAATTAACACCCATTTTTTCAAACCTGAACTCTTCCCATGACCCCCATGACTTCCCTTTAGGACCTTAACCATATAACTCGATCCACTTCCCCTTTCAACCTGTTTAACTCCTCTGACCTCTCCATACAAAGCGCATTCTTGAAAAATTACACCACAATCTTGGCCAGAGGTATGTAATGCAGCAACACACGTGCAGTCATCGATGCACAAATCCGCGCAAACTTCTTTGCTAGTAATGTTAACCTTTGTAAGCGTGGCCCTCAATATGCTGCTAACGCCTTGTAAGTCCAGCATCTCCACGCGATGCCTGCCACAAAATCCTTCGGGAATCCCTTCGCTACAATCAGAACTTGATCCTTCTCCTCTTGTAATTAATCGGATACATGAACACGTGTTGGAGAAGGTACAAATGCCATAGGGCTTACATGCCAGAGGAAGATCACATGTCGCATTGAGTGCCTGAAATGAAGCCTCAAACTTTCCCATTCCAGGTGAGAAGTGATAAAGGCCCAAGTTTCCGGTTTTGTTCCCAAGTGCTAAGAATCTCAAGGGTTCGGGTCCTCTTGATGGTATCTGCGCGATTTTCTGGCCTTCATCATTGTATATCTCCAGAGCTTTTGTAGCCAATCCAACAAACGTGATGTTTCTATTTTTGGAAGGCTTGAATTCCCAGTAAGAAAACTTCCACTTACCCGAATTCAGGTACAATGCAATCTTGTCACGTTGGATCTCGAACGAATAAAATGAATTTGAATTTTTGGGAAAAGAAGTCAGCCTGGTTTCCACATCCAATCTCTGGCCCCAAACCATAATATCAGTAGGGAAATTGAAACTCTGCCAAATAATGATGTCCAGTGCATCAACCAAAACCAAGTTACCTGTCTTTAGTAAGTTAAGTCTCTGCAGCAAAACAGGAGTAACAAAATCAACACCTCAGTGTCCTATATTGGCAGTACTAAAACCATTATCCAATGCAACTGCAAATTACTACTCTTTACACATTTAAATTACCTTCACACCTTGTCCAAATGTACCTGTGCGCCATCCAACTTTGTCATTCTGACCCTTCAATCTCAAGTCCCCATCTAGCGTCAGCTCGAGAGCACATCTGTCCATTGTGTAAAACCGCGAAAGATGGCCAGAACTCCACACTCTCACGTCTCCAAGAAAAACATCGAGGGAGCACGAGTAACTTTTGTCGACCGCTTCAACGCTCAATGCAACTCTAAAGTTGGGCACCATTTGCTCAATCTCCATTAGGAATGCTCTTCCAGTGAAGCCCCTGGTATATGCCACAGGCACAGCAAGAGTGACCTGGTAACCAATCTGGACATCAGAGCTGCAACTGACACAAGTGAAGAACTGAACGACAAGAGCAAAGACAAAGAGTTTCATGGGTGAGTTTGGATCCTAATAAAGCTCCATCTTTGGGACTCTTCTTGGATGAATTTGTGGGAGGTGAAGGAATCATTGGAAGAGATTGGAGGAAAAGGTTGGCATGAGTGTTCCAACTTGGCACTCCTGAAAAGTGCTAGAGCTTTCACACAAATGTTAACACAGATGCTTAATGTGGCTGGTTTATGGTTGACATTATGCCCAAAGGCCATCCTTTTGCCTTTAGTCCTGCTGGGTTAGTGATGGGCTGTAATAAGAGCAGGCAAAATTAGTTGCTAAAACCATAATGTTAGTAGAATATTGATCAAGCGGACCGAGTGTGCTGCCACTTTGAACAGCAGTGGGTGCACAAAAGCAGCTGCTAGTGCATTCTGATGGGGACCCTCATCATCCCTTTGAGTGCACTGTTTTGTGCAATTTGAGCCACTCCCATTATGCCATGTATTACCTTGGACTTTGCTTACACTTGTCTCACGCGGGGATGATGTGTAAATTGTTGCTATTTTTATGCCTACCAGAAAAGATTTCTGTCAATGAGACTACTTCTCGTTTTCGGATGATGTTAAGGGTGCGATGCCCAGATCAACTACAAAAATAAAAATTCTCTAATGACGGCCTAGAGTTTTACATTCACGAAATCAATGAGCGATACAAATCTCATTGACGAACAAACTAACCCCTTGGCTATAAAGACAGACTACCCATGTATTGGGATAAAATCTCTGGTAGAGGATTACACGACGAGGTTAGTCCACAAACAGCCCCATTTGGAAAAATGAAATTTTCTTAATGCTGGCCTACAAAATTAAATTCACGAAATCAATGAATGAAGTCAACTTCCTTGACCAACAGCCCCACCTCTTGGTCATAAATATAGACTATGTATATGTGTTAGAATAAAATTTCTTACAGAGGATTCCACGAAGAGGTTAGTCCACAATTAACTTCGTCCAGGTGTGAGAGCAAATTGGGCCAGTCGTCACACTCGGCCCTAAATACTTAGTGGACCAGACGAAAGATTGGCCCAGCTTTTCGCCATCTTTTGCGCCCAGTGCAAACTGAGCGTAGCCTGCACTATAATCAGTCAAATGGGCTGGACCAGACTAAGGATTGGCCCAGATTTTTTCGCCATCACTTTGCGCCCAGTTCAAACTGAGCTTAGCCTGCACTATTATCAGTCCAATCTGCTGGACCAGTCCAAATATTGGCCCAGCTTTTTGCCATCTTTTGAGCCCAGTACAAACTGTGCTTGGCCTGCACTATGATCAGTCAAATGGGCTGGACTGCTCCGCGGCTGCCCAATTGATTGCCAGAGCCTGCATCATATTCGGTGCCCATTTTTAGCTGACAGTTCTTGCCCAATCCAAGTCCAATCTTTGTGCTTGTACTTTGACAGGCATATGTAGTCTCCCTTTTGTCATTTGAGCATTCCTCTTCGACTTCGACGCCAGAACCACAAGAGCTTGATCGAGTGTAATTTGAACCGAGCATTATAGGAGAAAAAAATATATAAAGCTGGTAGAAACTAGTTATAAAACTTTGCGTTTATACACTTTATTTTGGTAGTTACCAGCAATGGTGCTTCTACACATTAAGAAGTCCTATAGATTTACGACCTCTATATTTACTATTGCAAGGGAGAAAATAAGAGGAAGCTTGTATACTTATATTTTGCTCGAGTCAATCAAATTGCAGTTAAAATTCTTTTCTTTCTTCTTTCTCTCAAATGCTTTCTATCAAGCATGAGAATCATGTTTGACTCATTCTCTGATACCTTAAAAAAAATTTCCATAACAAATGGTAAATAAACATGGTATGATGGTTGGTTCCCTTTCATTGCAATTTAACACTATGTACTTCGTGGTGGTGCATTTTAATATGTTTCTCACTAATCGCCTGTCCAAGTGCAATCAGGAGCAATTGCACAAGGCAGAAGTGTCAAGTACGATAAGATTGTTGAACTTTTTCTCTAATAGCTTAAGCTTTGAGACCGAGATGTTAGAGTTCTCAACTTTGAACCCTGGCATTATTCCACTCCATTGTACATTTCCTTATGTATACACTTTTGCACCTCGATTTATCGATCTCTCAGGTATTTGTTTCTCTTCGTGCGTAATCAGGACTTGCACGTATAGGCGAATGTTAAGCACGAAACATTATTCTGCCTACTCTCTAACATCTCGGGTTTTAATTAGAGTAGATAATAGCTTTTGCCAAGGATGAGATTAATCAATTCTATGTTCATCTCTCTGCACGAGCTGAATTATATAAAGTCATTGGTGTTGGATCCGTGGTTCAAGTTGTGAAATATATACTAGATTTTGCACCAAGCAATAAAGAACAAAATCGAAAATAATAACAAAAAATATAGGCAGACAAGACACAAGATTTACGTGATTCGGCGAAAACCTACTTCACGGTGGTAGCAGCAGTTTCACTATGTTTGTCAATGGAGACTACATATATATATATATATATATATATATGTATATATATGTCTCTTTCAACAAACCCTCTCAAATAATGACTTTTCTCTCTTGACCCTAAAATATAATATAAGACAACTTATATATACTTAGAGATAAGTAGTGACATTTTCTAAATAACTAATGTGAGACAAGACGACTTATATACTTAGAACCAAGTTGCTACTTATTCTGAATAACCGATATGGGACACCACACATTAATTAATATTCGGGTTTTTATTCAAGACTAATTGTCACACAAGTATTCTCAATTTCAGGAAGCTTCTACTCAGAGGACACAAACTCTGCAACCTCTGCGACCATTGCTTTTCATTTTATATGTTTGTCCAGAACCATACTGTTGGATATTCTGTTTCTGCTCAAATGTTGGGTTGATTTTTCTTGCCCTCCATTTCCCTCGCTGCTGGAGCCAACATGGAATCAATAAGCACATCATACTTTTTGCTCTGCGAGTTGTGAATGATTACGCGTTTCTTTTATTTGCAAGGGAATGACACCTCACGTTCTCTGAGCATGCCCACAAAAATAATTAGGGCTTGTCACGAGATACATTTCCAAATGTGGCATTGTCTATATTCCATATTTGATTGGACCCTTAATCATTTTTTTTAGTCATCTCTGTTGTTCGAGAATCAATTGAAAGAAAGCATGGACAACCACATTGTACACACTTTATATATACTCTCAACTCTAATAATTTTGTTCCTTCTTCTCAATGAAACGACAACCGTGGTTCGTACTTTGATTAGGTTGATGGTAACAAACTCTTGGGCCTTCATGCAAAAACAATGCAAGTTGATTGGTAATATCTAAGTGTACCATTATCTTCTTAGAATGTATCTTGTAGTACTGTATAGAAAAATACAGGTATTTTCAACTACACCAAAAAGAAAGAGATGGCTGAGTTTTGATTTGCACCAAAAAAAATGGTGTTAGAGATGCATGCATATCACGTCATCACATTTACCGTTACATTGAAGTTTTTTTATCGAATGCCACAGCATATTGATAAGAAGCAAGTCACCTCAAGCTTAAGTGACAAAAACCATTGTTGTTCAAGGGAAATAAACAATGCAAGATCAGGTCCGTAAACAAATCCCCCACTGGTGGCCACGGGAAGCAAGAGCAACAAAAGTAAAGGAGGCCAGGAAAGGCATGGCGTATGATTCTTCTTCTTCTGATATTAATTTCCCTTTAGCGTGACGTAACCACAATAACATATTATATGGAAGAAGAACTTCACTCGGATTGACAGATAGGAAGCCACGTTGATTGGCAGCCAAAGATTGTGGTTGCTAATTTTGCAAATGTTTACATGATAGCTAGCACTATTAAAGAAGAATTGAGAGAGTACTTCAGTCTGTAGTTTGCATGACAGGAAGTTGGCTATATCTGTATAGTACATTTCAGTAGTCTTGTTGAAATTGGGATCTTCAAATAATCCACAGAGAGACCCTATTTATGTGCAGAACAAATTTGGAAGTGGCTAGGGCCAGACAAGGCAGGAAGAGGAGATATATGCAGTGTCTGAGTTGGGTTGTTTTGTTGTGATGATTAATTGGCACACATGTGAATAGGTGGGTGCGTTGTGATTTGTCTTTGTGGAATACAGACAATGTTCGATATCAGGTACAATCTTGTTAGGGAGAGTGGAAATTCGGTAGCCATCTTAGGCTTGCCCTTGAACCAAAGGGGCAAGAGTAAGACATCAGGTTATCAACCATATCTCGAGTTCATGCCTGTTATGACAAGGCCAACAAATCCAGGATTGGAAAGCCGAAGGCGAGCAGTTGTTATTCCAAAAGCAAATGAACACAACACGTGACATGGTTCGGCTAAAGCCCAAGCACGAGTGTTCGTCACAAAGAGATGTGACGAACACTAGCCAAAAGTCACACAACTACTACACGATCTAACCCTACAACGCTTTGTACATGGCGCCGTGTTACGGAACAGAATAGGAGTAACAGTCTGAATTAGGCCAGGAATAAACACGGGTCAAGAATTTCAAGAGCCATGCTTTAGTCTTAATATGATGAAGACAAGACATGGTAACGATACTCTAAGCAATATCAAGTGCCATGCTTCATTCAGGGAACCATGGCTTGCACGGTCCTTCTACCCCGAGTTCACTTGTCAAACGAAGGGACTGATACTAAGATTTAATATTTAATCTTTTAGGTATAGAACGTGATTGCGACATTTAGGGTTTTTGTATTTTTTATGCCGAACGTAATGTCTAGAAGTTTATTCTTTTTTTGCTCGTGGAGCCATGGAAAAATCCTTTGGACACAAACGTTGATCATTTCGACAATGCCTGAGCTCTCTCCTTAGCTTTAAGTTAACGCTTCTCCTTGTCATCTATTAAGTATTTCCTCTAAATGGGGGAATCTCTGAAGTATAATTCCGTGATTACTTTGATAATTGCAACTACGGTTATCAATGGTAACTACGTTCTTGTCTTTCTTTAAGCTTGTCACTAGTCTAATTATCTCATTGGATGCCAGTGCTCTCAGGGCTGCAACAAGTACCAGCAGCAAGGCGTCTTCTTCTTTTTCCAAAATAATACCAACAAGATATAACAAAAAGATGAACAGAACTCATATTCTTCAAGTTGAATGATAGAATAAGAATTCAAGGAGGAGCTCAGGTATCTTAGTATATGTAAGGCCCTTCTCATCTATACTAAAGCAGGCATAATGGAACAAGGCTGAAGATACTAACTTGACTGAAACATGCATATAATTTTATTATGAGTGCATGCAGCAACACTATAAACTCGGGTCATGTGACCTCCTGTTTGCTCTAAAGTATGAATGAAATCGTTTCATGGAAATGGTATCAGTAACCCAATAGTTCTAAACTTTTGCTCTCTTACTTTTACACCCTGCGCACACAGCCTAGAATAAACTAGAAAAGAACACACAACAGAGGAAAAAATACTTTAAATTATATCTGAAAAGAGTTACCGAGAGGCCTTCATATAGGCTAATAAATTTTTTTATATGACCTACAAGCTAGAATCCTGCAATGCGGTTCTGAATTTTTGTTTAAATCAAATGAAAAGCCTGTGACATGTGTGCTATAACGGGAAAATTGTGTCTATAGTTTGTTGTTGGCCCATTCTGCCTACGTAGCTCTGATTGCTCTCAGATCCCACCTTCGCTACACGTCAACAAATATATAACGGCCAAAATCAACCAAGAGTGTAGACTCAAGACATGTGTGCTCCGCCTTTTATCCGTAAAAATCCCAAGTGTTAGATTAGACACGCCTCCTCCCTTAGGCAAATGAGTCAACGGTGCGCCGCCTGACTAAGGGGTCGGCCTAAGCCCCCCTATTAGAGTGTGCCTGAGGCCCCCTTCGGGGGTTTGCTCCTTAGGGGTCCTCCCTCCTTGCTCCATATGGTACCTTATCCTTAGGGTCCTCCCTCTTTGCCCCTTGGAGTCTCTCTCCCCTCCCCCCCTTAGGGGCTTCCTTGCCTCACTCATTGGTCTCTTCTCTTCTTGGGATTCCCTTGCCTCACTCTTTGCTCTTTCCTCTGCTTGGAGCTCCTCCATGCTTCATGACCTCCGTTGTCGCACCCGAGCATCGTCTCCATATTACATGCTTCCGATACAACAGCCTTTGCCTTGATTGAGCATTCGACGCCTGATCGTGCCCTAGCTTTGTCTCCGCGCTACGTACCTCTGACACACCTGTTGCCGTGACTATGTGAGCAAAACAATGCCCAAACGGCGCCTGAGCGCCGCCTTCTTCTCTAGTTGCCCCTGGCACTCCTTCTTACAGCAGTGCCCATGCGCTGTTGCCTTGTGCATGTGCCCCCGCGCAACACTTGGTGACCGCGTCCACGCGCCATCTCCATTGAACGTGCCGCCAGGACAAGAGAGAGAAAATGGATTGGTGGAGGATCAATTGTGCAGAGAGGAATTGAATAAAAAAAGTGTAAAATGGGTAAACATGAAAAAACACATAGAGAACTTTTGTTGATTTGAAAAGTCATCAATTATTTTGGGACAGTTCAAAAAAAGAAATATGATTGATTTTTTTTCAGATGGAGAGAGTATGACTTATCTAGAATGATTTCTTCATATATAAGTCTATTAGTGATAGGTTTATTTAAATAATGAATAATACCTTTATCTTATGCAGAGTAATTCTTTTTTTACTTTTTGAATACAACGTCCTATCGACTTATATAGAAATAAATGATAACCGATGAGTTATTGACATGTCTTATCTCAAGATGTTCAAATATTCAAGATGTTCAAATATTCGCACACGTGCACCCGTGGATAGATACACTTGTATACACATATATATCAGCAATCTCAATCTAACCTCCACCTAGAATGCTGGAAGAAAGTAGGATGGCACGAACAGTATATATATATATATATATATATATATATATATATATATATATATATATATATATATGACAGCAAGAATTGACTTTACCAAATGAGGGTGAAGATAGTAGTGGCACAGTAGCGAGCATAAAGATAGATACTGCACGGAGGTGGACAGAGGGAGAGAGTGTTGAGATCTCCCGTGAGAAGTGTTTGGAGCCATTTGACAGCTAATATCATCCAATTTGTATACAACAAACTCCATCTTTAACACTTTCCTTCTCTCATTTCGATGCCCACCCCCCCTCCCCACCCCCACCAACACCACAAAACAAGTCCCACGACTCTAACTCCTCTTCACGAGCCAGATTCCTCCCTTTTACGCGTTAAGCCTCTGTTTGTGTGTGTGTCACTACATTTGGCCCATGCAACATGTTATTCTCAGGATCCCTGTTGTCCAAACTGGCCCTCCTTAATTCTTCTCTTCATGGCATTCGTACGTTTTACAGTACTGTTTTTGGTCAAGATCTAGCCATAAAAGCTTAAGAATAGCAGTCGTGATAAAGCTAGTCACAGTAGGTAATTCTGACCAAGTTAGAGCTGATCACTCAGCTCGAGATGGTAGTGATCGAATTAATACGAGCAAATTCGAGTTGCATATATCGTTGAACAAAAACAACCTAATTGTTTGCTAATATTTGGTAGGTACTAGAGTAATAGTGACCATCGACAGGTTTAATGTAATTGCGAATCAACTGTGGCGTCCTAACAAGGAGATTATCTGCTCTTCACAAAATACCCCTAGAATGAAAACGGAACAAGATCTCTAAAAGTGGCTCAAAAGCGCACTGGTCTACAAGTTTCTTGCAGAGGTCTTTCAGTCTGAGACTCTGAGTCGTCATTTCCATATAGGCCACCGGCCACTTTTGATGCTTTTTTTGCGCCCTTCCTTTCTTCAACATAAAAGTTACTCATTCTCAAAGTAGACATGATACTATTCAACTTGATTGTGCATCAAGTCGTGCTTTTCATGCACGGGACAGACTTCATAGCCCTAATTAAAGCCATGCACTTTTGCATACCACTATGAAGGTGGAAGTCATGAGGTATGCAAACCCTGGTTTAGGGAGGCAGATCTTTAGGCTTTTGTAAATGATTAAAAGGGTAGAAGCCTTAAGTCCAGTTGATTTTTCTGGTCAAACAAATGATGCAATTTATTGTGCTAATCGTTATCCGTAAAAGGATCTGTTTGTAGTCACACCCTATTTTTGGGCAAAACATTTTTTTTTCTTTCTGGAAAAAGTAAATTTTACAGAAGCAGAAGGATTTACATAAAAAAAGATAGAGAATGGTGAAAAGAGAAGGAAAGACGTGGTACCTCCGCATCAAGATTTTTTTTTACCGATTCAAAATTTTCCTAGCTCTACACACGTAAGACACATGCTAGAAGGAAAAATTAAAAGAACAAATTGAACCAAGTGCTCACCGGGAAATGCCAGGTAATAAATGGGAATTTCTATGCTCCCACCACAGGAAGAGGCTATGACTCCCCATATAGCGGAAACGAAAACTTAGTGAACTGATGCTTACTTGTCACTATATGAGAGGTGTTGTCTCTTGCTATGACCCAAGTAGGGTAGGAGTAAGTTACTCCAGTCCAACCATCCTCCTCTTTAGCACCAATCTATAATTAGCAATAGTACTATGTCGCTAAAAGTACCAGCAAAAGTGCAATCATTTAACTTAAAGAAATGAATTTTGTTGCTGAAAAAAGTAAGGTCAGACCAAAGTTTGCTCCAATCCTTAACATTTGTGAAAATAAGACCTTGAGCAGACACTACTTCTTCGACAAGTCCTCATCAATCTTCTCCAGCGTTTAGGTCAACAAGAGAATTGATCACCATTCATGACAGTACAAAATAGAGTAGCTTTATTGGTACTCTTTCAATAGTTAACGGCACTCACTCCACCGCTTTGCATGGTTGTACATTCACAATCTATGAGCGTAACGTAGTATCAATTGGGCTACCATAAAACGAGAAAAAAAGGGCAAAACTAATAAGTGAGAAGGGTTGCTTGTAATAATTTAAACTGTCTTATGCTGTATAAGGTCATAATCTCCTGTGAGCCTCTCGTGGTCATGGAGGAAACAAACAAAGAAATCGTGTTGGTTTTGAGAGCACATCTTCTCTTTAACTTAAAAGCCCCCAAAACCTGCTGTAAGACATATGAATGCATATAATTGGGCGTATGAGGGAGAGAGCAGATTTAAGCTAAACTAGGATCAAATAGGCATAAGTTTATATATGGGTTCAAGGGAGCAAAAGAGAGCTGCTCTATGCGAAAAGTTGCAACAACTTCGTTCTGTCACCAACTCCAGCGCTGTATACCCTGCCTCTCTCCTTTTCAATCACTTTGCTTCACTTGGCTTTCACAACCTCGATCTTACTTTCTTGTACATGTGTGTCACCATTCATATATCCTGCTTGTAGATTGGCTGTTCTATTAGTTCATCCGATTTCCCTTCTTGGAAAGATTATTCAAATATCGGTAGGGTGTACTCAGCAAGTATGCTACCAAGTTTGCAAACAAAGTCGTATATATACTGTTGTCTGCATGATTGTAGATGGTATGGATTTACTCGACCATCACTTGCTCCCCCTTCATCGAGGGTTTATTTTGATTTGTTTTGGATGTTCTTTGTTGTCGTTTGACCAAAAAAGGGAGAAATAGAATAGAGTTTCTTGCTCAGATATGGCCTCATCACACACCTGATCACTCACATCAAGGGACTATGAGGAGATCTATTCCCCTAATTTGATAGTATAATGTTCCATGGGAAATTTCAGTAGAAGCTAATTCATTACTCGAAACCCGTGTCATGCTGTCCCATGGAAAAATTCTCACTATTGAACTCTTGCGTGTTGAAGGTGACCGAAACATCAATTGTAGTAGATGCATCAAAATATATAGGGGAGTTGAAGGAAAAAGTCGAAAGATTGCATCGAGATGTTGACACTTCGCAAGCATCAAGTGATCATAATTCTTCACCAATGGTAAGTACTTGCCATTTGCTGCTTCATCATTATTCCATGATCAAATTCAGTTTGTATGAGTGTATATGCTTAATTTTGTCACTCTATTATATTAACAATCAGCAAGTTACAGTGGAAACCCTAGAAAGCGGTTTCCTGATTAACGTGTTCTCTGAAAAGAACTACCCCGGTTTGCTCGTCTCCATTCTGCAAGTGTTTGAGGAGCTTGGCCTTGACGTGAGTGATGCTAGGGTTTCTTCTTTGGATAATTTCCGTCTAGAAGCCGTTGGAGAGGTAAGAATTTCTTCCACTACAAAAGCATCACAATGTCTCGTAGCTTTTGTCATTTATGAGTAAAGCTTCGGTTCCTAAAACGAGTGAGTTTTCTACTAATCGAACAATTATCTCGTAATGCAATATCAATACTTTTGAAGACAATATCTACGTGAATTATTCTCATGATGCTTTGAACCAGACATTTCAGACTCTTCTCATTGTTGTGCTGACAAAATAGGGAGTGGATAGCATTACGATGCAGTCGTTTCGTCTAATTATTTACCTTTGTGGTTCATTACTGTAATCAGCGGTTGCATGCCACATACACTAAATAAAGAGACGAAACAATGGCATGCATTCTATACTTGACATATGTGATGTCTTGGAGAGTGAAATTTTATTAATTACTCGCAGAACGAAGGACAAGTTGATAGTATAGATGCTCAAGTGGTACATGAAGCAGTGCTGGAAGCTATCAGGAACTGTAGCGGAAGTAGCTAAGTGAGCAAGACTAATCTCTCAGTCCTTGTCTTCTCTTTCTTTTGCTTCCTGTTGTTTTACCTTTTTGCATCTTCTTCTGTCCAATCTGTATCATAGTTAACAAGTTTCATTTTTGGTTATTTGGAATTGCTCTTCAGGACTCACTTTGACCACACACTCAATGCTTAGTATTGTGTTACTACTGTACACCCCGTGTAATAGGAGTCTCTCCCAAACACTAGACTCATATTGGAAATCTTCATAAATTCGCATTCAGGTCTTTTCAGACCCGTGGTTGTGAGTAAACTCGAACCATCATGTTCAAAACGACATTTGAAATCATTCACTTATCTTAAATGCCTGAACACTGCTGTTTCAAGCTCATTTCTGAACTCTACCATTTTTTCTCAAGGTAAAAGCAGGCAGAAGGCCCGAAATCCTTTGGAGCTGAACGTGGATCTGTCATAGGCAACACTTTTAGCAACATGTTCCTCTGTAATGGCATCAGAAATATAGTTACCCTTACCGACCAAAAAAAAGGAGATATAGTTACCCTTAGCTTATACGGAGTATTAACAAAACTATTGAACCTCGGGAAATGGAGATTCTAAATGAGCGAGTACTAACGCCTCTTCAAAAGCCACCAGCTGTGTGCATCTCCATTCCCCTATTATCACTCACGTTCCTTGCTATCTATCGGATATCCTCATCATCAGTAGATCAATTTCACTTGGCTCATAATACGCTGTCCCGTTAAGAACAGATGTTCACTAGTTGCATTTTTGCTTGAACGGCCTGAATGAACTCTTGATTTAAAGCCTCTAACTGAGCACGATCGGCTCTAAAGTGCACAATGGACAAACATCATTACTCCCCAAATTTGGACCTAGCATGGAAATCGCATTTAGGAATCCTAGAAGTAAGAGGAAAACACGGAAATGTAGTTAGGTACAAGTAATTAAGATGATAAAAAGATCCAAAAAGGGAGTTCAGGAGGAGAGATTGGAGAACCCAGAGCATTGAGTTACAAAAACGAAAAGTGCAAGCTTAAAGGTGTGCAATCATCTTTGTCTAGCACTAGAAGAACTACCAAAAGTTCAAAGAAGGGCCTCTTGGACCATATCTTCTACGTACATATGATCCTGCTAGATATTTCTAACCAGATAATATATATCAGGATTAAATACATTTTAGTACCCCGAAAGTATCCCAAAATCTCACCTGAGGGTTCAAATGTTTAATTTATTTTTTTAACATAAAAGAGTTTGTGATTTCAAATTCGCAATAAGTAAGGAGTTCCGTCTGAATTTTTAACTTTTTAGGCAAAACCGTCAGGGGCAATTTTGTCAAGTCAACTTTGTTTTTTTTTCTTCAAACTCTACCATCACTAGCTCCTTAAGCCCCGTACGTTTATTTTATTCTGTACTCAAATTTTGCAATGATGGCAAAAAGATACTCTTTTTTTTTTTTGTACTTTTATCATTTTGGATATTCGTTTTGGATACAAAATCCAAATAGTAGCGAAAAAAGGGAAAACTAAGGTGTTTTTACCTTTTTCCGTCCTTTCCCGACAAAGTTGAATTCATGTCAGAGAGAAGTCACCCACGCCACTGTTACCCTTCTCTTCTGTGCATCTTTGTCCATCGTTACAGACGAAAGGTAGACCCCTTTCTCTCTTCAATTTCTCTCTTATTTTCAGATCCATTGCCTGGATCTGAAAACACCGTCTCACCCCATAAACCATAAAAGCTGCCTGTCGAGGTCTCGCTGGAGATGGAGGAAATAAAATTGTTGATGGCGGTGACCGTCAAGGTCTCGCCGGAATCCACGACGAGATTGTCGCAGAAGGCGTTGGCACACATCGTCCTCCTTGGGAAAGTCGAGCAGGCCGTCAATCACTGCCGAGATCTCGCCGGAATCCACGTCGGCAATCACATCGTCCTCCTTGGCAAATTTGCATCTAGGATTCTGGAGTTGAAATAGGATCTCTTCCTTCAAGCAGACTGGTTCGTGTTCTTGGACAGCTACACCAGGTTCTGGAACGACTCAATCACGGACTCGTCGTTCTCCGATGAAGTTGGTGTCCATCCCGTACGGGTACTCCGGTGAAGCCCCTCCCCTATTAGACACTTGTTAGCCCTATGGTTGGATAACCTAGGCTTACATCTTGTTTTGATGATAACTACACATTGATTATGTTCTAATGTGTGCTTTGAGTGGATTCTTAGTAGATTTATACATGACACTCGTGAAGACACATTTGAGAAGTTGGATAAATGGATTGAAGCCAAAGAAGCTTAAAGTTATAGTGGACATATTATGGAAGCTTCATCAAGTCCTATGAGCAAGAAAGAATGCAAAGGCTAAGTTACTACGATTATGATTGTGATGCCCCGAACCTAGGTTTACGAGGTTATTATTACTTAGCGACGATTATGGTAAGTAAGACAAAATTAGACTGTTAGTGAAAACCTTACGTGCATGTATAAATTTGATCTTTAACGTTAATTATTGTGAGCAATATTATTTGTTGCATCTAGCAATATATTTTAATAATATGATAAGCTATAAATGATGAAGTTTGTACAATAGAAAAATTCATGGAAGTGAGTGATTTGCAATTTAAAACTGACGAAATTGTGCCGCTATAACACTATATGGTCTCGCATTAAATAATTTTACATATTAAAGAGCAGAAAACAAAAAGGGAAACAACAATAAAATAAAATAAATGAATAAATAGAAATTTGGGTTAAATATAAAAAGGGGGGAGAAGAGAATGAGGAAAGAAAGAAGAGAGGGGCGCCGGCCCTAATGGGACTGCAACGCCGGCGCTGCTTCCGGCCACACACACAGCCACCGGCGATAACTCCGGCCACGCCCCTTCACAGAAGCACCATCCAACACCTCCGCCATGCCTCAACCATCGCGTCACTGACATCGCCAAGCCGCCGTGAGATTGCGATCTCTGATCAACCTCTTCCCTATTTTCGGCTACACCCACGACCGCCGGCGACACGGTTTCCCTGCCACCGAAGCTCCGCCAACCTTTCGTCATACTGCGGTGCTCTTCAAACCAACCACCACCACCAAGCAACTCCAGTGGGCACCTCTGCCAAATGCACCGCCTGTTGCTTCCATCCATCGCTACCACGCATCAATCACACCAGCCACGGACCACCACCGTGCTGTAGCCGAGGCGCTACTTCCACCGCCTAGACGCCGTGCAATCGCGGTCACCGACCACCCTTTTAGTCTCCGGCGAGCATCGACGGTGCATATGGTGCCTGCGCTAACAGATCTGGACCACTGCAAACGGCACTTGCCGTTACCAGAGGCACCACGGCGCCATCGTCATTCCACCACCATGCCGTGCTGCCGACCAGATCCATGGCACAACCATGGGTATTTTTTGATCGACCAGTGAAGGCGATGCCAGAGTAACCAAAAGGCGACCATTAGCCCGCTATTGTAGTGGCTGAGCTCTAGTCGTCGTTCACTACCGCGAATGCGAGGAGTCGCTGTTGTGCTTACTGCCTCTGTTGGTCAAATGTAGCTTCATCGCCATGAACAACCGTGACACCTTCTTCCCCGTTGCTCTTTTGATGATCACTGTTGTAAAAATAAGTTGGGGCTGATTTATTATAAAATGGATTACGTGGTGGCCTTTACATTGATTGTGGTTGGGTTTTATGCGTGCAATGGTGGGTGTACGGTGTCTGTGTTTGGGGAGTTGTTCTGATTTTGGTGTGTTGTGGAGCGGAGGTACCATGAAGGTGCTTGAGATGGCTGAAACGGTATCATGGCAGTGCTTGTAGTGTTTGGAATGGGCTAAATTGTGATGGTGTCTATTTGTGGGTATGTGTTGTGATGGATGGGGTGTGACTGTGTTTTCTGAGAGTGTGTGAATATACAACCAGTGTGTTAGGTTTTGGTGGTATGGAAAATGAACGGATTTCGGTGGTAGGATTGCGATATTGTTGTGGTTGTAATGGTGGCTTAATTATGGTGCTTGTGGTGGCTGGACTGGATGTAACTGTGGTGGTGTTTGCGGCGGCGGTAACATTTAATACTATTGGTTTGATGAGTTAGGACTAAAGAAATTGGTGGCACTCTGTATAAAATTAGGAAATGGGTTGGTAGTGTGCTTGCGTGATGGTGACTACGCAATGATGGTTTAGCGACAATGCTTGTGGTGGCTAGAATGGATTGAGGTAAACGGTGAATGTGTATGACTTTTGGCGGGTGCGCATTAATTGGGTGTTGAGCGGCTATGTGTGTATACTAGGTGTCGTGGTTTACGTATGTGTGATTTTTAATGGTGGTGCTTAGGGTGACTGTGGTTGGCTTGTGTGCGTGCGGTGGCGGGTATTTCAGTATGTGAGCCTGGACAGGTGTATAGGTGTGATTGTTGTTGGACGTGTATGGAGATATTGTGTGTACATGGTGCGAGTGTACTGTATGCTTGCGAAGGTGTACCCTATGCATGTATGTGTTTTTGGACAGGAAATCGCTTAGGCTATGAGAATATATAAAAGGAAATTGTTAGCGTTAGCCCTAGTGATTAACTGAGTACTATTTAGCACAAAGTTACTTGGTGGTTATTAAGACGGGTGAATTAATGGATGTTCGGCAACGGCGATTAAATGCCAAGAATGACAGGGTGAACTGGGCACGATATTGGACGTGCATGTAGGTCGGGCAGTTGACTGCGGCATTGAATTTGCTTGAAGCATGTTCAACGGGAATGTCGTGTCGTGATTGACGATGCTTTGGGATGTAGTAAAGCTGGGAACATGAAGATAAAAAGAAGGGCATTGAAAGTGCTTTGAACCAGGTGTGGTAGCATGATCGTCGTTTTGATGTGGGGAATGCGTAGCGTCAAGTAAGTGACCCTTGATTCAACTAGTGTTTTTATATAATAAGTATATGTTTACCTGCTGTTAAAAAGTGAAGTTTAGCATTGAGTGTTTTAATTATGTTTAATTGTTCTGGCTTGAATTGCTAAAAAGCTTTAGTAGTTTATTTGTCATGAAAAACCGGACCAGCATGCATTGATTTTTGTTTAGAAATTGAATGGACCTCAGACTTGAAATGTTTGGTACAAGTGAAATGTTTTGAAATTTGACGTTATTGTGAATATTGAACAACTTGAAAATTATTGAAAGGAGTGTGTGGATAGTTTGATGAGGGGTCATGCTTACGACGAACGAAAAGGTAGTTTTTGGTTTACTCGATTGCTATGCCCTATATCCACGGGGGAAAGTTGGATTTCGGGCCCTGGTCAACGGGGCTTGTACGTTGATGCACAGTACTGTTGCTCGTGGTTCGCCCTTGCGTCACAGAATTTTATCCCGGATGGAGGAGGGATTTCGGGCCCTAGTCAGTGGGGCCTGTACGCTGACCGCAGCATATTGTTTGAGCTAATGTTGGGATTGAGCTGGTTGTTGTGAGTTTTGTGCTAATGATTTTACACTTCAGTTTTTAGTTTCATGTACTTTAATTCGTTTTGCCAGATGATTACCAACTTCGTGATTTTAGACTTTTTAATGTGATTGTAATATAAAGTGAGTTATTTTATGCATGCTATGGTTCACCTAGTTGAATCATTGGTTACTTACTGAGCACGTGGAAGCTCATCCCTTACTTATCATTTCAGGTTGAAAGTAAGGTGATGGTGAGGAGCATAGGAAGAGACAATTTGGTGCGGAACTTCAGACATTGTATGGAATGAGCCGCTGAATATTTAGGTTGTTGGTTTAGTTTTAGCTGTTGATAAATCAGAGTTATAATGAGTTTTAGCATAAGTATTGTATTCAAATAGAAATATGAAAATGTAATTAAAGTTTGTAAAAGTTTTAATTTTCGCTGCAGCATATATTGGATTTTAGCGAGTAAGGCCTGGCAGAGCCCTTGGTTGGAGCCCATTGGGTCTGCGGCCGGTCACGTGCCTAGCTCACGGGCCCATTCGTGGGTTCGGGTCGTGACAATGATTGATCTTTATTATTATGTAACTAGTCTTGGTTTGATGCTTGGATTGATGACTATGACCTAAAAAGACCTTAGGACACCTTGTGCATTGCATGTGAGTTCATAACCTTTCACACAAGTGTGGTTCTTGAAAATGAGTGAACTTTGGAGCTCACTCAGATTTTCTCAAAAACTATTTTGGTGCTAATCTTTCATATCTTGATAAAACTTTTCATTAGCTTTCCAACGCAAAAAACGGCACCTCAATCCGATTTTTCTAGAGAAAGTTATGCCCAAAATAGGAAAAGGGGTTCCGTGAGGCAGCTGATAGGCAGTAGGGTAAGACAATCGACTGTATTTGAATCCAGTCAACTGCATTCTAATGCAGTCGACTGCATTGGTCAAAATTCAGTTCCAACGGCTATTTCCTAGGACAAAACTCCAACGGCTATTTTAGAGGGAATACAGTCGACTGCATTTGGAATACAGTCGACTGCAATGACAGTTTTGCCCATATTATGCCTATAACGGCTATATTTCATTTCTTCTCTATATAAATGAGTTGGGGCTTCATCATACACCATGGAAACCACATTCTAAGCCTTCATTCATTAGAGAAACATCAAGGCTCATAGATTAAACTTTTCTCTCTTCATCTTCATGATTTTACATCATTAAAGAGAGCATCTTTGTGAGCAATTCTTTGATTGAGAGTGAGCATTCTTCAAGTCATCAATTCTCTCATCTCTCTATTATACTAGAGCTTCATTTGTACTCATTTCCTTTCAAGAAGGTTTCTTTGTACACAATTGATCTTTGTAAAAGGATTGTGATCAAGGCTTGGGTTTGTCAAGTCTTGGGTGAGCTTTGTGGATTCAAGGCTTGTGCTTGGTGTGGGAATATCACCAAGTGTTGTAAGGGTTTTGATCTTGACCCGGAAGAAGATTGTTGCTAGTGGATTCTAGTGCTCTTGCAAGGGACTTCCTTGAAGAGGTGGATGTAGGCTTGAGGGTAGTTCAAGCCGAACCATTTAAATCTCCTTGTCAAGTATCTCTAACTCAATCTCTTTACTTATTGCTCTTTAATTGTTTGAGATTGTTTAGTTAGCATCTTCATTGAATTATTACTTGGTTTGATTGAGATTTATGATTGTGCTTAGTTTAAATTTCCCATTAATTTTCAAAAACCCTATTCACCCCCTCTAGGGTTGTTTTATTGGTTTCAAGTGGTATCAGAGCCTCGGCTCTTGATTTTTTGGTTAACACCTAGAGAGTTAAAAGATCATGGGGTTTTCTAGTCTTGAGGGGAGTTCTATTGCTAGACCTCCACTTTTTTATGGGTCTTCATATAGTATATGGAAAATTAAGATGAGACTATTTTTAGAATCTTTAGATTATGAAATGTGGGGAATCATTGAAGATGGCCTTTATGTTCCAACCAAGTGGATTAGGAATAAGCTTGTGCCAAAGGAAAAATCCGAATTTAATGACTATGATAGAAATATGCTTTGCATGAATTCTAGAGCTAAGAATTGCCTTGTTTGTGCTCTAAACACAAATGAACTCAATCGAGTTATTATGTGTGATTCGGCTAAGAGTATGTGGGATACACTTCAAGTCACTCATGAAGGGACTTCTCTCCTAAAAGATTCAAAGATGAATTTATGGCATAGAGAATATGAATTGTTTCAAATGTTTTCTGATGAATCTATTATGGAAATGAATTTTAGTTTCACTAAAATTGTTAATACTTTGAAACAATTAGAAAAAGATTTCTCTAACAGTGATCTTGTGAGAAAGGTGATTAGGACATTACCTAGAGAATTGAATGCAAAAAATCACCGCACTTTAAGAATCAAAGGATCTCAATACCTTCCCGTTTGATGAATTAATTTGCTCCTTGATGACTTATGAAATGCAACTCGAATCATCCGGGCAAAAAGTTCCAAAGAAGAAAAAGAAGAAGTGCATCGCTCTTAAAGCTTCATCAATGATGGATCAATCTTCAAGTGTGGAGGAAGAAGACTTGAATAATAAGGAGATGAACATACTTGCAAAGGAATTCAATGAGTTTCTCAAAATTTAGAAAGTTGGAAACTCACAGAAGAGCAATAATGATCCAAGTGTAGAGATTACCTCATGGGAGAGAATAAGAAGAAGAAAAGGTCAAGAAAGAAGCACTCCATAAATACATCAATCGAAGCCATCACTTGTAGTGATAATGACTCAAGTGGAGATGAAGGTTGTCACTTCGAGGATAGCGATGCAAATTTATGCTTCATGGCTCAAAAAGATGATGAGGTAAATTGTAATGCCGGGACATTTTCTAGATTATAATTATTTTTCGGGCCAAAATAACATTGGTATATTATTTTTGAGCATCTTAGAGCGACAAATTTTGTACACAACATTTAGAATCAATTTGGATAAACAATATTTTATCGGTAACATTTAGCGTCGATTAGTGTGATCGAATTTAGAACGGCTATATTTAACGACAAATTTTAAAAATTTTAAGATATATTCTAACGATGAGTGATATTGATCGAGGTACTTAGTGAAAATTTGCGTAAACTATATTTTTTTAAATAGTTAGTATCGACGTGTAGCTTTAGCAACAAAAGGATGAAATGGTTTTCTTGTCTTTGTTTAATTAGGGTTTCGGATTATATATATAAGCATGACTTCTCTAGCAGCCGCCCAAAAGGGTTCCTACCCAAGCCGACGTACACATCACCTAGAGAGAGAGATCGAGCTCTGTGTGTGAGAGAGAGAGAGAAAGAGAGAGAGGAAGCAGCTCAAGGAAATCCCACTGTAAGAATTCCTCTCTTTTCCTTTCTAATTCTCATCAATTATTTGAGTTATGTGGGTGTTTCTGGATGGGTATTGCGCATGGGCGAGTCGTACGTGAAAGAGGGAGGATGATGTGTCTTGTATGGGTGACGTTGGTGAGGACGATTGAACCAAACGAGAGGCCACCATGGCCGTGCATTTGTAGGTTAGTGGCCACCGTGGCCGTGCATTTGTGGGTTCAAATCGAGAGATGGCGCTTGGCTGTACAGCCGTGCGGGCATGGTGCCGTGAAATTTCAATGAAGCAGGCAGCAAGAAGAAGCTGCCGTGGGAAGCGTTTTAGTGGGTAGGCAGCCATGGAAGCCAAAAAATGGTGAGGGTTTGTTTGAGTGGTATGATGGGTTACAGGAATGTGGGTTAGGCGCGTGTATTTTTTATGGGCTTTTGGAGAGGGAGGACTGCCGTGAAGGCAGCCCCTGTGAGTGCAGTGTGTACTTGTTTGTGTGAAGAGTAGGTGTGTTGTGTGGAATGGAGGGAGGGGCTGCCATGAAGTGTGTTGTGGTTTAAGTTTCGAACAAAGAAGATGTGGGTGTGAAGTAAAGGTGACTGAACCTGTGTGCATACAAAGTGGTGTGTAGTGTGTGGGACGTGAATGGGAGAGCAGCCATGTTGGCTGCCGTGATGGTGTAAATGTGCTGTGATGTGTGTCTTTGTATGTGTGTGTATATGGTTTGGAAGGGACCATGTGTGTGTGAGTGTGAGAGTTGCGTGAAAATGCATGTGGGTCTGCAAGGGAAGCAGCACAAGCTGCTGTGCATGTCGAGTGGTTTGTGTGTGCGTGTGTAGAGAAACAAGAAGGTGTGAATCCGCGAGTACATGAGTGTTTGGTGTGCTGTGTGTTTTGAGTGTGTGTGTGTGTTGTGGATAGTGTTGTGCGTGAGTTCTTTGAGTAGGTGATGGAGTGTGCTGGAAAAGAAATGAGAAGAAGAAAGAAAAGAAAGGAAGAAGAAGAGAACGGAGCGGGTATTTGAGTTAGCGTTAAGTTTTGCACATGCATATGTTAACGCACGCTTGTCGTTAGCCCGTGAAAATTTACAGTATAATACGTTAGACCATATTAGAATTCTTGGCAAAGTGTTATAATTTTTTGAGAGCGTATGAATTTTTAGTATTTCCTGTAATTTCAGATTTGGAAAAATCCTTTTGGAACCTTAAACCCAGAAAATGTTCTGGGGAAAATTAGGGTAGTGTTTATATAGTATAATAAAGACTCAGAATAAATTTGATGATTTTTGGAGTCGATTTGTTATCATTTTTAGTATCGCATTTAATGTAGTCAAACGAAAAATAAAGAAATAGTTTTAGTGCCTTTTAGATTCTAATTTCAATTTTTATAATTTTTATGTATATTTTAAAGTTCGTATAAAAATTATTGGACTTATTTTCCAGCTGGAAGTAATTTTGATAATTTATGGGTTTTTATTACATTTAAGGGAATTATTTTAATTCAAAAATATTCAAAAATTCAGAAAATTCATATTTTGACTTTTATAATGTTTTAAGCTATAAAAGTGTTTTATTATAATTTATTTTGAATTTTAGAATATCAACACGCGTTAAGGATCGTACAGGGTTCTCGGTTAGGTTGGCGGCGTGCGAGGCGCGTTTTGAGTTGAGCGATTTCGGGGTTAGAAGTGAGCATCGTTTGGGTAGTTGATATTAGGTTTATAGTATTGTAGTATAGATTGTGTTCTAACATATGGAATGCTAACCTAGGTTTATTCAGAGAATTTTTGGAGCGAGGAAAAGTGTCAGCAACAGGTAAGTACCCCTGTCATGTTCCTCCGTATATTTATTTGCAAAAACTATAATATGTATTTATGTTTTGATCAATTGAAGTTCAAAGATTTATTCTGCATATGTTTTATTTCTAAAATATTTGATGAGAAATGTAATTTGAAAGAATGCCATGGAATGTCGTGTGAGTCATAAAATTTTACTGAGTACATGTTAATGAGCAATGAAACTTGTCTTGGTTGTTGTGCCCCATATCCAACGGGGGAATGTTGGATTTTGGGCCCTGGTCAACGGGGCTCATACGTTGATGCATAGTACTATGGCTGGTGGTGCGCCCTTGCGTCCACATGATTATTTTATCCGGGGTGTAGGAGGGATTTCGGGCCTTAATCAGGGGGGCTCGTACGCTGACCGCAGCATACCTACGAAAAGAAATACCTGTGTTTGATGTGAATGGAATGAATGATGATTGTACTCAGATTTGAAAATCTTTTCTTTTGAAATTTCATGTATATGTATATGTATATGAAGGACGTTTTTACGAATGACAATAATCGAACGTCTGATTTGTTAAAAGAAAACCCATGGCATGTTTTATAAACTTCAAAACTATTTTAGGAATATGGCTGGTGTATTTGTTGGGCTTTCGCTCATTCCTTATTTTTCAGGTGACGACTTAAGGAAGCGGAGCCGTATGAGCCACACGGGGGAGTCATGCCCGAAGAGAACTTTTAGAATAATGAGTGCCTACTATTCGAACATTTTAGTCTATGTTAATTTACGTTATGCTTGAACTGATGTAAGGAGCTTAGGTCTCCTCGAGTTTTCTTTATAAGTTTTAAAGACATGTAATGAAAGGTTTATTTGAATGTTTTGGAGGTCCGTAAATTAGAAATAAATTTGAAGTCACAGGATTGTAGTAAGGCCTGGCAGAGCCCTGGCAGGTGTTTGAATGGGCCTGCGGCCGGTCACGTGCCTAGCACACGGGCTTACCCCTGGGTTCGGGTCGTGACATAAATTCTTCATATAGTGCTAGTGATAGTGATAGCAATTGCTCGAGTGATGATATTTATGATGCTTTATATGAAGAATCCATGAAATTAGCCAAGAAAAATTATGCTTTTAAAAAACAAGTGCATGCAATTTCAAAAGAACTAAATGACTTAAAAAGTGAAAATAGTGAGTTGCATGCTAAGAATGAATGCATATCTAGCCATCTATCTCTATGTGAAATATGTGAATAATGATTTAGTTGATTTGATTGTGAACATTCCTAGCACAAAACAAATCTCTTGCAATACTTTGGTTTTAGAAAAACAAAATGAAGACTTAAAAGTTGAGATTTGTGATTTGAAAAATGCCTTGAAAAATTTGTTGATGGTAAAAATAACTTGAATGTCATGCTTGGACACCAAAAAGTTGGTCTTAACAAAGGTGGTATTGGATTAGATCCTTTGGCCTTGCCTCCTAAAATCTTTCAACAACAAGCTAGGTTGAATATTCATTCAAAACAACCTAAGAACTATTGCACACATTTTACACATTGTGGTTGGTGCAACAAGAAAGGGCATATGACTAGTTATTGTCCTTGTAGAATTGTTCATGTTGGAGGTGTCAAGAAAATGTGGGTTGTTAAAGAGTTTCTTAATGTTGCTAAGACTAACACTTATGGACCCAAGAAAATGTGGGTACCAAAAGTTAAACCTAAATTGTGATTGTAGGTTGTTCAAAGCAAAGGCAAATAGTAACAAGGAGAAGGCTCCAAGAAAATTTTGAGAAGGAGGAGCAACAAGCTAAATCTTAAGGGGGAGTAAGCATTCCGAGATTGGACATGCTACTTCAAATGAGGAGAGCCTCAAAGCTTGTCAAGAAAATGGACTTCAAGAATGATCACTCATGAGCTCTATTCCTTGGTAATTCACTAAGAGGGTAAAACTTAACGATCTTCTCAACATTGTGCTATGTGCTAAACTTATAGGTTATCAAGTATGCTTAAATTGTCAATTCTATAAAATAACTTGCTTGTTGAGAATTCATGCGAACTGTGGTCTAAATTGTGAGTCCTTGTTTTTTTACTTCTCTATGTTATAATCTTGGATACTTATAGGATTTAGATGACGATGCATGGTCCTCTTGCACTTATATTGGTAATATTGATTGTTGATGACCATCATTTGCTTTGTGGAAATTTCATGTTGAAATTATATCATCTCTATGCTTCACATTGTCATTCCTACACACACGCACCTTTTGGTAATGCCAAAAGGAGATCATGACTCGGTTAGACATTTAGTTGTGTTTGTTGGATATTGTTGGCATTGATTGAGGGGGAGCATACGTTAGGATGGAATATGCATATGGTAACTTGATAGGGAAGTTTACATGCTTGAATCACATACTATCTTGTTACTCTTGAAAAATGCATGAAGTAAATGAGATTATTGAGCTACATTTCATATCTTTCTTTGGATCATGAAGGAATTCTTGATGTCATCCTTATAAGTTCATGATTTATATGCACCTCATGCCACTATCTTGCTTATAACTATCTGTTCACACACACATACCCTTGTCTCTTTGTTGATGACATATGGGGATAAATATTCTTGATTCTATATGCTATGTGATTGTGTGTTTTTAAGTGAACATTAGAGGAAGAGCATATCTTGTTTTAGCTAGGGAAGCTAGCTACGAGCTTAATTGCTATATGAGTATACAAGAAATGATTGAATGTTCTATGTGATATTTTTGTGCTTAATTGACTGTCATATGATACATTTTACTCTATATAGAATCAACGTTTGTTATAATTAAAAAGGGGGAGATTGTTAGCCCTATGGTTGGATAACCTAGGCTTACATCTTGTTTTGATGATAACTACACATTGATTATGTTCTAATGTGTGCTTTGAGTGGATTCTTAGTAGATATATACATGACACTCATGAAGACACATTTGAGAAGTTGGATAGATGGATTGAAGCCAAAGAAGCTTAAAGTTATAGTGGACATACTATGGAAGCTTCATCAAGTCCTATGAGCAAGAAAGAATGCAAAGGCTAAGTTACTACGATTATGATTGATCTTTACTATTATGTAACTAGTCTTGGTTTGATGCTTGGATTGATGACTATGACCTAAAAAGACCTTAGGACACCTTGTGCATTGCATGTGAGTTCATAACCTTTCACACAAGTGTGGTTCTTGAAAATGAGTGAACTTTGGAGCTCACTCAGATTTTCTCAAAAACTATTTTGGTGCTAATCTTTTCATATCTTGATAAAACTTTTCATTAGCTTTCCAACGCAAAAAACGGCACCTCAATCCGATTTTTCTAGAGAAAGTTATGCCCAAAATAGGAAAGGGGGTTCCGTGAGGCAGCTGATAGGCAGTAGGGTAATACAGTCGACTGTATTTGAATCCAGTCGACTGAATGCAGTCGACTGCATTCTAATGCAGTCGACTGCATTGGTCAAAATTCAGTTCCAACGGCTATTTTCGAGGACAAAACTCCAACGGCTATTTTAGAGGGAATACAGTCGACTGCAATGACAGTTTTGCCCATATTATGCCTATAACGGCTATATTTCATTTGCTCTCTATATAAATGATTTGGGGCTTCATCATACACCATGGAAACCACATTCTAAGCCTCCATTCATTAGAGAAACATCAAGGCTCATAGATTAAACTTTTCTCTCTTCATCTTCATGATTTTACATCATTAAAGAGAGCATCTTTGATTGAGAGTGAGCATTCTTCAAGTCATCAATTCTCTCATCTCTCTATTATACTAGAGCTTCATTTGTACTCATTTCCTTTCAAGAAGGTTTCTTTGTACACAATTGATCTTTGTAAAAGGATTGTGATCAAGGCTTGGGTTTGTCAAGTCTTGGGTGAGCTTTGTGGATTCAAGGCTTGTGCTTGGTGTGGGAATATCACCAAGTGTTGTAAGGGTTTTGATCTTGACCCGGAAGAAGATTGTTGCTAGTGGATTCTAGTGCTCTTGCAAGGGACTTCCTTGAAGAGGTGGATGTAGGCTTGAGGGTAGTTCAAGCCGAACCATTTAAATCTCCTTGTCAAGTATCTCTAACTCAATCTCTTTACTTATTGCTCTTTAATTGTTTGAGATTGTTTAGTTAGCATCTTCATTGAATTATTACTTGGTCTGATTGAGATTTATGATTGTGCTTAGTTTAATTTTCCCATTAATTTTCAAAAACCCCATTCACCCCCATCTAGGGTTGTTTTATTGGTTTCGTCAAACCTCATCTTGGGGCGGCACTAGATGGGGAAGATTTCTAGAGAGTGGGGGGGGGCAGGGGAGGGTGTGGGGTGGGGTGGGGTTGGAAAGGGCAGAGAGTGGGGGGCGGGGGAGGGTGTGGGTAGTGTATATTATAAATAATATAAGGATACAGTACAAGAATGAAAATGAAAATGATATAAGTACATAAATCCGACAGAAAAAGTAGTTAAAATGAATTGTGAAAATAATAAAAGTACAAGAATGAATTTTCTATCTGAATACTAAAATCTTGAAAACAAAAACAGAATACAAAACGCAAAAAAGAATTGTGTAAACGTACGGGCCCTTAGTTTTCACCACCATCTTCACCATGCTTTTATGCCTATCATCCTTTGCAAGAAAGCCCCACATCATCAACTTCCCATCGCCCATTCTCTACTTGGAGTCCCTCACCTGGGACCCCTCAGCCCAACACTTCGTCGTCGACTCCCTTCAGCACCGCACCCTCCTCTCCTTCTTCGACGCCGCCCTCGTCAACACCTGTGTCTCCTCCCCCCAGCTCCTCCCTCCACGGCCTCGCCCTCCACCATCCCTATCGCCGCCTCCTCGCCGTAGTCCACTGCCCTCCCTCCCCCTACTACTCCTTATTTGCCCTTGCCGCCTACGACTTCACATCCCGCCACCACCTCTTCCTTACCCCCTTCCACAAGCCCAACACCACCGACTCCGCTTTAGGCGCCAACGATGTCGCGGTCGAATTCTTCGGTAACGTGTATGTCACCAACTCCTCCGGCAACCTTATCTGGAAAGTCAACCTCGAAGGCAAAGCCACCATCCTCTCTAGATCCCCGCTCACGGCCAATCCGGTAGAGCGCGGCAGGTTGTACAGCTCTGTGGGCTCAATGATATTGCTTACATCAGCAAGAGCTACCTCTTTGTGGTCCAATCAAATACTGAGAAACTTTTCAAAGTCTACACTAACGACGGGGCAACGAGGACGGTTCTATTAAACAAAGACTTAACGACGGGTGACGGGATCACCATCAGGAGTTGGTGTGACTTAATTTTGTTTGTGACTGGGTTGGCGAGGTGATCGGCAGTGTGACTTTTGGTTTACTATGGAGCTGGCAAGGTGCTGGCGGCAGATCTAGGGACGTTGGGGATTGGCAAGATCACGACAGGGCTGTGATGCATGTGGAGACGATAATGGGCGACGACGGTTTTGTTCGTTTTTTCTGGCGACGGCTCGTCGCCTGCGACCAACAGCTCTGTTTGTTGGCCATGGGTGGGGCTTGGGAAAAGAGTTGGCTATGATTTGTAAATTAGGATTAAACTAGGGTTTTGAAAAAAATAAAAGTGGCATGACAAAATTGCCTCCGAACGTTTTACCTAGAACGTTAGGAATTTGGACGGAAGTTTTTACTTATTGTGAATTTGAAATTACAGTGTATAAAAAATAAACTTTTGGACTCTCACGTGAGATTTCCGTATTTTCACCATACTAATGTGTATTAAACCCTACACACTATTTATTTGGTATTTTGCATCACAAATGCTAACTCGAAAATCTTGGATGCTAAGAAACGAAATTCAACGACTTATAGAGATGGGCTTCCATGAAGCAGTCTGGTTCATTCTCATCGTAGATTTGATTCTCCAGGCCATGGCCGCATGACATACATTTCGAGGAGGGGCATCGACTTAGACCATTTCCACTCGATAATCTTGCATCCTGGATTGCAAAGCTTCATCTGCCACCATGGCAGAGTAGTGAGAAAAATGAGAGACTCTTCAAATCATGATTGTGCACTTTTTCGCAACCTTAATCTATCACACTTCCATTAATTCTTGGCTATTGGGTTAGATATAATCTTCTTAACTATGTAGAAAGCTGTAAATGATTCGAACTGTTTATGAATATATATCTTCACCTTTTGTCGATTGCCAAATAGATCTGATTGAGCTTGATTTTCAGTAGAGCGTTTGATAAAAGGACCAAGCATGAACTTTACCCAGCCATTCAAGAATAGGCTCATTTAGCCTATTCTGTAGTTCAGAACCCGGTCCCTATGCCAAGTATTCATTTGAGTTGAGTTCATTTCGGAACACAATCTTGAAAAGAGAGAAGATCTTGAGCAAAACTAGCGAAGAGTTCTCGCGAACCTTAATGGACAAATTATAAGTTTTGAGCTCTTCACGAAGATAACCCTAGTGTTATGTTATACAATATCTCATGTGGCTCTTCTTTTCTATCTGGTGGGCTGATCTTATAAGCATGTTTTGGGCTGAATAACAGATTTTAACAAGTTAACAGAGTTAAGCCCACTATTTATTTTGAGGTTTCAAGTTTTCTTGGTCATCATTTGATGTCAAAGAAAGTGGGTTCACAGTCGATGTGCAGGTGCCACAAGGAATGCAGTCCGAGTCAGATGCCAAGTGTGATGATGTGGGACACATCAAGGGCGAAGCAAGGGCAGAGAACAAGGGCTTCCCAGACAGAGCCTGAGGGTAGCAGTGCTGTGAGGGCGATAACGCAGGGTGAATACATGACGACAGTCACAGTCTGATACTTAGGTCCAGAGTCAGGGTCCTGTATGTTTCTTTCTCTAGGATTCTAGACTGAGAAAGTAAAAATGTCAGAGTTCCGTGAATTTGAAAATCTGAAGTCTCTAAAATGAATTCTCAAGACCTCTATTTATAGAGGTTGAGATGATGATGTCATCACGGGACACGTGGCGCTTCCTAGGAGTGACACGTCACTGAGGGGTCCACAACTGTCGATGCTCTGCAGACTGTCGAATCATATATTCACCTGACTTGCCCCGCACACCGTTGTTCTGTCTGTCTGGAAAGACTGGCTCCCACAGCGTTGGTGTGGCTAGAGAACCCCATTGATCTAACCACCAATCCAAGCCCTTACAGAGTCCCACAAGCCTGGCAGTGGTGCGAAAGACCCCACGCCCAGCTGCCAGGTGGACTAAGTGTGACGCCCTCCGAAGACCTACTTCCGTCTCGAAGTGATCCGGGGGTCATAGTCCCTAGGGGTGCCGACGCGAGCCCCTAGTGCTAGAACATGTAGGTCAGTCACGAAGACACCCTGTCGGAGATAGTATCTCGAAGGAGTTGCCTATCCCGGGGGTGAGTCCTTCTGCCGGAGCAATCGGGGCACGTCAAGGTAGCATCCCGAAAGAGCCGTCTACTCGACAGGCCAGGTAGCATCCCGAAAGAGCTGTCCACCTGGCTGAATGGGAGTTGAAGAGCTCCCTGACGGAGATAGTGTCCCGGAGGAGTCACATATTCTGCAGGCAGAGGTAGCATCCCGGAGGAGCCGTCTACCTGGCAGAAGGGGAGTTGAAGAGCTCCCTGGCTGAGATAGTGTCCCGAAGGAGTCGCCTGTCCTCGCGGTGAGTCCTTATGCCAGAGCACTTGGAGTGCGTCAAGGTAGCATCTAGGAGGAGCCGTCTACCGGACTGGACAAGGTAGCATCCTGGAGGAGCCGTCTACCTGGCGAAAGGGGAGTTGAAGAGCTCCTTGGCGGAGATAGTGTCTCGGAGGAGTCGCCTATCCTCGCGGTGAGTCCTTGTGCCGGAGCACTTGGAGTGCATCAAGGTAGTATCCTAGAGGAGCTGTCTACCCGACTGACCGAGGTAGCATCTCGGAGGAGCCGGCTACCTGGCGGAAGGGGAGTTAAAGAGCTCCCTGGCAGAGATAGTGTCCCGGAGGAGTCGCCTACCCCCACAGGATGCTGCATACTCTAGAGAGTGGGTCGAAGCATGTTCCACGACCAAGGCAAGGTGCGCATGGTGTGGTGAAAGGATGGACCGATGCAAGGAGCATGGTAGTGTGACAGAGAGCCAGGGGGCATGACTGTGTTAGTGGCGCGCCGTGCGGGCGCGGCGGAGTGCATATTGTGCCAAGGGCACTGTAGTGTGTTAGTGGTGGGGTGCATGGGCGCGACGAAATGCGTATGGTGCCCAGGGCACTGTCATGGAGATGGCACAGTGCATGGGCATGACGTAGTACGTATGGTACTAAGGGCACTGTAGTGTGACAGAGAGCCAGGGGGCACGACTGTGTTAGTGGTGCGGCGCATGGGCGCGACGGAGTGAGTAAGGTGCCGAGGGCACGGTAGTGTGACAGGGAGTCAGGGGGCACGACCATATTAATGGTGCAGCGCATGGGCACGACGGAGTGTGTATGGTGCCCGGGGCACATGTCATGGAGATGGCGCAGGCATGGGCACGACAGAGTGCCGGACGACGGGGGTCGCGGAGTGACGTCTGACCCCTTGAAGAGTAGTGAAGATGCTAAGTATGGAAGCCAAAGGCCAACCCTTTGGGGGAAGGCCAAGGCCAACTATTGGGGGAGGCCAAGGCCAACCCCAGAGGAAGGCCGAGGCCGACCCCAAGGGGGAGGCCAAGGCCGACTTCCTTCGGTAGACGCCAAGGTGCGCCAACGGGCGAAGTGCAACGGTCAGAGAGTGATGAGCAGTCGCACAAGGATGAGTTTCTTGGTATCGAAGCCACGTAAAAAAAGTGAGAAGTGCACGTGACTTGAACGTGCACCTTTGACCGGTTGGAATCGTTGAATATTGCATGTTACTTGTGCGGACGTGTCATGCTAAATGGGACCCCCAGTGGGCCTTTGGGTGCGACCAGAATAGATTGAAAACATCATTTAATCCCACGTTAATGTGAGGGCGGGTGTTAAGTTATATCACATCGGCAACGGTAAGAAATAAGCGGTAAATTTTCTTCTTATACCTAGTAGACTTATCTTTTCTATAAACATATTTTTGGTTTGGGCACTAGACTACAAGCATAGTTACACAAGCCAAGATCTAGCCACAGCTCATGGAGCTGAGTTCTTGGATCATTTACATCATTATCTATTACATCCATATAAAAATAATGAACAAAAATTTCTTAGAGAGCAAGCTCATGTGCGCGTTTTCACTTTTGTCATAAAACTCCTCTAAAAGGTTAAAAGATCTCAAACTTTAGAACGATATTAAGTTCTTAGGGCAACAATAAAAGTTTACTAATTCCTATGCTTCAATAAGTCAGGTGGCATTAGAAGACAGCTTGCGTACACCATGCTAAGCCATTTTTTTCGAGCCGAAAAGACAGACAATCCAAGCATGGTCTAAAGAAGTTGCAAGGATTTTATTTCTACCTTGCAGTCTAATCTCAGGAAGACTCCAATTGATGCCCTCATTGTTAATCTATATATATATATATATATATATATATATATATATATATATATATATATATATATATATATATATATATATATATATATATATATATATATATATATATATATATATATATATATATAAAGCTGAAACCTTCACTTAGAATCGTGACACGTAGGATTTTTAGAGCTCTATATTTAAGCCACGTACGACTTTTTAAGAACCTTCTCCTTTTGACACATAAGCTTCAACTTTGCATGTAATAATTCCCTAACTTAATTGGTCTCTTTATTTAGAGTCCAACTCTTTTGAATTTGATATATATAATCAAGAATCCTATTTGTTTTAGTATTCTTTTCCTTTTCTACTCTATTTAACTCTTTCTTACAATTTATTATTAAAAAATTCGTAGGTCTACTTTACCCTATATTTGTAAACTTTATAAAAGTAAGAAACTAATTTTTCACCTTCTAAAATTTTACTTAATTAATATACTTATATATTAGGCCTTAATTTTGCTTATTAAAAGCTCAAAAGTACTTTGAAATAACAGTATAAAATCTCAAAAATATAAAGTGCAAAAATCATACCCTATTTACTAATTCTTTTTGTAATTTTACAAAGTTCCATTCTAATCTATCATACAAATGTAGGCATAATCAATTTAACGTAGGATTTTTAGAGCTCTATATTTACACCACGTAGGACTTTTTAAAAACCTTCTCCTTTTGACACATAAGTTTCAATTTTGCATGTAGTAATCCCCTAATTTAATTGGACTCTTTATTTAGAGTCCAACTCTTTTGAATTTGATATATATAATCAAGAATTCTATTTGTTTTAGTATTCTTTTCCTTTTCTACTCTATTTAACTCTTTCTTATAATTTATTTTGAAAAAATTCGTAAGTCTACTTTACTCTATATTTGTAAACTTTATAAAAGTAAGAAACTAATTTTACACATTCTAAAACTCTACTTAATCAATATATTTATATATTAGGCCTTAATTTTGCTTATTAAATGTTCAAAAGTACTTTGAAATAACAATATAAAATCTCAAAAATATAAAGTGCAAAAATCATACCCTATTTACTAATTCTTTTTGTAATTTTATAAAGTTACCATTCTAATCTATCATACAAATGTAGGCATAATCAATTAATTCGTAATTATGTTAACTTCATTTACGAGTAAAACTTTTTATACAAGACTATGTCTTTTTTACAATACATCAGGCATCAACTTAAAAATTAGGTATTGCAACTACAATAAAATGTACCAGTTTTCTCTAAAATAAAGTTTTTACAATCCTACTTCTTAAGTTTTTACAATGTTTTTTACAAAACATTTTGTGGGTCTATTTGGCCGAAGTTTTGTAAACCTTAACTACAAAACTAGAATTTTAATTTTACGTTTTTTAAATCTCTATCTAATCAATATATATATATATATATATATATGTATATATATATATGTATATATATTAGGCCTTGAATTTTGACTAATAACACCTTAAAAGTACTTAAATATAACAAAATCAAATCTGACAAATGTATACATAAGAAACATTAACTATTTTTTCTCTTTACGGAACATATAAATCTTAAAATTATTTTTGATATATCAAGATAAGAGGATAGTTAAAAAATTAGTTTTAATTATATAATCTCAAACTCTTTTATAAGTCACATTCTCTAATAGATGCAAGAAAATAATAAAAAAACCTGATATGATTAAATTTTTAAAAGTACTTTAAGATATAAAAATAGCAAGCTATTCTACAAATTAATTTTTAACTAAGTAACCTCACATTCTAAAGGTTAATCTCATCAACTAATTAAGTTATTAGGATTTAATATGATTACTAAAGCTTAAATAAATTTTAAATTCAAAAAATGTTTCCAATAGTATGTGAAATGAAAACCTAAACCAATATAGCTCATAAGCCTAAAGTTATAATCATTTAAGCATATTATCTAATATAAACTCAATTAACTATTTACAGTCTATTTGACAATAAGCATAATCATCATTATATGATTATCTATCTCAATCTTTTGCAAACTTTGTATCAACTACTATGACACTTTTATAATAAATTTAGTTAACTAATAACTATAAAATGTACATATTAGGCCTTAAATTTCACTATCAACATCTCAAAAAAAAATAAATTTAAAACAACACCACAAAATATCACCAAGGTAAATTATGAAAATCATATGTGAAATTTTAATATTAATACTTCACAAGATAAAAGATTTCTTCATTTTTAATTGTTTGACCTCAATATTGCAAGTGTTACATGAGTAAGAATAGTCTTCACTTTATAACTGTTTAACCTTAATCATATGCTAAATTTTTGTAAAGCACTTTAAAAATTTTATAATTAAGATAATCATTAGTACTACTTTGTACGCTTATGTTTAAATTGATTGTCTTAGAAAGTCTTCAAAAATACATCAAATCGAATGGTCAAAAAATCATCAAACATGACCTTGAAGAAAACAATTACACACAGATATTGCTGATACATAATGCTATATAATCTCTTTTTATAGGGTGTTTATTTGAAAGTAAGTGAAATAGCTCCACGTGCTTTATTTTCTATTACAAAGTTTCATGGCATGTTATAGTAAGTTATTTAAGTCTACCCAGCTATTTACTAAATAATAATTTGTGTCCCTTTTACCTTCGTTTATGAGTTTTAATACAAATGACTCTCAATTATACTCAATTTAATAATAGTCATCAACTATATCAGAATCATCCATAAAATGGGAATGTTGATTAATGATATGAACTGTAAAATGGAAAAGAAGAAAATGCCTACATTTACTTAGATAGAATATTGATAAAAAGTTCATTCAACGGTTAATAAGTAAGTATATATATATATATATATATATATATATATATATATATATATATATATATATATATATATATATATATATATATATATATATATATATATATATATATATATGGGAGCCGATCCCTGTCTACCGGTGAAGAAATAACAATTTCTCCATCATAAATGTAGCCGTCCACTTGTACTCGTGGACGGCTCAGATGTGTTTTTTTTTTTTGAAAAAGTGACAACCTCTGCTCTTTCTTGCGGTTGCAAAATTTTACTAAAGACCCCAACCGCTACTAAGTGTAGCGGTTGCAAAATTTTATTAAAATCCCAGCCCCCAACCGCAACAAAGTGTTGCGGTTGGTCATTTTTCCTTTCTTTTCCTCTTTCTACGTGGCCCACCTTTTCTCTCTTTCTGGCCACCTTTTCTCTCTTTCTCTTTTTCTTTCTTTGTGTGCATGGCCCACATTTTCTCTCTTTCTTTCTGGCCACCTTTTCTCTCTCTCTCTTTGTGCTTTTCTCTCTCTCTTTTTCTCCATGCGTGGCCCACCTTTTCCCTCTTTCTTTCTGGCCACCTTTTCTCTGTTTCTCTCTTTGTGCAGAAGCAGGAGATGCCCAACCGCATAAAAGTGTTGCGGTTGGGCTATTTTTTTCATGGAGTGTTCTTTGTTTTCTCTCTTTGTGCAGTGTTCTCTGTTTTCACTCTTTGTGCAGAAGCAAGAGATGCCCAACCGCATAAAAGTGTTGTGGTTGGGCTATTTTTTTCATGGAGTGTTTTGTGGTAATGATAACCAACAGCAACAAAGTGTAGCGGTTGGTCAAAAAAAATATGATGACCAACCGCTACACTTAGTAGCGGTTGGGTCTTTAGTAAAATTTTGTAACCGCAAGAAAGAGCAGCGGTTGGCACTTCATGAAAAAAAAACACATCTGAGCGGTCCACGAGTACAAGTGGACGACTAGATTTATGGTAGAAAAATTATTATTTCTCCACCGGTAGACAGAGATCGGCTCCCTATATATATATATATATATATATATATATATATATATATATATATATATATATATGTTTGATTTCTTGAATGTGTAAGCTCACTTTTTTTTGGTACAAAACTAAAATTTGTACTAACATTACTTTAAAATGGAGTAAAATTATAATTTGATGTGTAATAATTGACTATTTATTGCATGCTTTACTTTTTGAATGCTTTATTTTGTATGTTTTAATATTAATATTATTAATAATTTTGAGTTTATAAAAAAATTGAACGATTATAAAACTATATGCAAATGTTCCCATTAAATTTTACAAATCTAAATTCAAAGCCAGTAAAAATTTTATAAGATATAAAGTTTTTTTTTCTTATTGGTACATGTGTAAGTATGATGAGCTAGGCATGAGCTAAAGTTTTTCTCCATTTGACATTTCTTTTACTCAAATCACATAGTAAAATATTATTTATAGCAATACATGTTACGTAATAATTAAAAACAAGATATAAAGAATTAAAAAATTAGAATGTTCGTGAAAACTAAATACATTTTTACTTTTAGAGTAGTTTTAGATACATTGATATAATCTATTAGCATAGTGATGTACCAAAATAAGATACATGCAAATGTCCCCATTAAATTTTACAAATCTAAATTCGAAGCCAGTAAAAGTTTTATAAAACTTAAAGTTTTTTTTCTTATTGGTATATGTGTAAGTACGATAAGTTAGGCATGAGTTAAAGTTTTTCTCCATTTGACATTTCTTTTACTCAAATCACATAGTAAAATATTATTTATAACAATATATGTTACGTAATAATTAAAAAAAGATATAAAGAATTAAAAAATTAGAATGTTCGTGAAAACTAAATACATTTTTACTTTTAGAGTAGTTTTAGATACATTGATATAATCTATTAGCATAGTGATGTACCAAAATGAGATACATTTTCAGTATTCTACACAGTTTTTATCAATATGATTCTAATCGTATTAAGTAGTGGCTTATTTGATTCGTAAAATTTACATTCGTGAGTAATCTCGATAATTATGATTTATTATGTATATATGCATCGATGAAACGAAAGTCATTATATTTGTTATTATTTCAATTTAAAGCATTGTTAATTATATTATAATATACGATTAATGAGAAACAAATTATATCTCAAATCGATCAAATTACGTCTCTACCCGTGCATTTGCACGGGTCCATTAGCTAGTTCCTATATAAGGCCTTTATCACTTAAGTTGGAGGGTTGAGAAGGAATATGGCCCGGAAAACTTGTTTCCCTTTAACAGCAAGGCAGGACAAATGTGGCCTGCAAACTTGGGCTTGGGGAACTAACCTTTTAAGAACCCCTCTTTTAGCTCTCAGAGCATCCTCTGTATATCAGAGCAATTTTTTATTTTTTAACAACAGGCTATTGGGCTTAAGCTTGCTTATCACTCAGGCTTAAGCACCTATTTGCACGCATACCAATCAGATGTTGGCACTAGAAGAATATGTTTTTTTGTAAATATATAATGAAGTTCTTTGATTGATTTAAGCTCAAGACCAATGGTTATAAACCTTTACAATCATCAATCAATACAAACATGCCAAATTAAAAAAAAAAAAAAAACATAACCTAATTCTGCAACATCTTAGTGGGTAGATTTCAGATTGGAGGTTACTGGCTTCAAACTTGCCACACGAAATTGAATCTATAGCTGAATAAAGTGCAAGCATCCTTAGACATTACTTTGCTCTTGACCAAACATTTTAACATTCCTCTCCTTCCAAACACCATAAACAGAAACTGTTAGATTCAATTTGCAAAGTCTTCATTTGAAACTTTTACCTCTAAAGGTGCTCTCCAGTTTCTGGATGATTTCCGCGGAGAGTATATAAATCATCTTGCATAGAAGAAGAATATTTCATCATCGCATCACTTCAAATTACATAATCTCATTCTCAAGGAGTAGCGATAAAGATGCTGAGATTTATGCTTGAAGTTTGGTCCAAAGAACATTAATTCCTTGCGAGGTCATGTATGAATGACAATCCTTTGACTCCTCCCGAGAGGTGAACTCAATATAATTCGAGCAAGTTGGCATGTGATACCACGTCAAAACGCAACCAAGATACAATAAATCAACAAATATTACGTATTTTTTTTCTTCAATGTTGTGATTGATATAATAAACCTACCCATTGAGAGCATTTCCCTTTTTGTTTAAAAATACAGGTCCAAGTCCCATGGACGGTGAGACATTTGAAAAAAGAGAATCCTATTTTGATCCAAAGAACATGAGATAAAAAGGAATATGTCTACTCAATAAACCAAAATTATTAAATGATCAAGGGCAAGTCAATATGTCTCCCAAGAACTCTTGCCATTCAATGGGTACAATTTGACATCTTAACATATTCGGAATTCATATTCCTTAGCTCCGAGGAAACCGAAACAATAATTTAGAAGTCCAAAAGTCGTGAGGTGCTGTTGACTTTAGACAACATGTGTAAACGTTCCATAGAATGATTCAAAAGGCACATAATATAAGATGCCCCATGTACCGTAATTGCCATAGCAAGACTTGCCAACTGGAGATGATGCTTAGCTTAGAAGAGTTTGCTTGAACTTGCAGTGAAAAAAAACGTGAAAAAATCGCCAGCTTTGCAGCTGTCAAGCCAAAATTGAAGAAGTCCTCCTATACATACCAGCAAATATGCAACAGGCCGGCGTCTGATGTACTTAGAAGGAAAAACAAAAAGAGAGAGAGAGAGAGAGATTCTGATGGAAATCTAAGTCCACTCAGCTTGTTATCTGTCTCCCCTCTGAAATGAACAAATAGATAAGAACTGTAAGGTCAATACCCATTTATGTTTGAGTGAAGAAAACGGCAAAACCAAGACTGTTAACTTGCAAGTGACAGAAAGGAGGCAGGAAAAGGAAGCTCTGGTGCTCGAAGGCTTGTCAAAATTAGATTGGGCAGGTCGCCAGCTGAGCTTTCTTCATGATTATATCTTTTACTTAAAGTAGATTGCATGTTTGAAATCAAGACAAACAACTTAGTGATTCAGAATCTAACGACTTTAAGATGAAGTGCTTAGCCTTCCCTCCTCCTCCTTCCAAGCTGCACGTTCAACACCCCCACCACACACGCACAAAGAAATAGTCATAATAAGAATGAAGGGGTCATCGGAAATGCTGTACTGGATAGTTGAAACCACCCTTAGCATACAGTGGTTTAGTAATCCCATCACAAAGTTGGATGTAACCGAAGATCAATTCAAACTTGTCTTTACGCCAGAACAGAATATATAGAGGCATGATTATACTACAGTCCTGGACAGATCTGTACCAACCACAGTTTAACAACCTCAGATTACTTTGACAAACATATCATAATCAAGATGTCTGGTCTTAACATGACATGTGGAGGTAATGATCTTAATTAGTTTCTATATCAGATTGTTTATACGTTCATCACTGTGTGTTATACTTACTGCACCCTAATCATATTCTCCAACCATTAAAACTCTCTTTTTACGGAGGCGTATTAAGTTCTTATTGAAGTGTGCACCTTTGAATTGTCAGTCCAACATTTTATCCCTAAAATTATGAAAAAATTACACCCGATATATATTTGTTTGGACAAATCGAATAATATCTTTTGACCAAACAAAATTTTGAAATACACTGCTCTTTTGACATTATTGACTATGTTGCCCATGACTTAAGAGGCATTATTAAACTTTATCTCTTCTCTTTCTTTTGGAGAACCAGCCACTATAGGTGCCTCCTCCACATCACAGTATACTCTCCCACCGAGCAGTAAGACTGCACGCCCCCTCCACATCACAGGCCAACCAGTACCTCTACATCATGGACCAGCCATCACCACATTGCAAAGCAATCCAAAATGCAGTCCTTGCCTCCATCACCTCCACCGTCCTCCCTTTCCCTCCAATGTCCAAATACACCGACCAGTACACCCACAACCACCATCAAGCCTACAACAATCACCACCCTTAACCCACCATAAACGCAAACCCACAACCACCATCATCGAACAACACTATATCCAGCTTAACCACACCACTGAACATCGTCAAACCCACCAGAATCACTCACAACCGCTATCACTACCCTTCACCAGCACTGCCACCACCTTTCCATATATCTTCTCAATTCAACAGTTTGTTACCACCATCATCCACCAGCAGCAATCGTTAATTATACCAACATCACTACTACCGCCATAGAGAAAGTAAGGAAAAGGAAACCCTACTTTGGAAATTACGGTTTTTCTTTCCAAATTTGAAAATGAAGGGAGAATAGGGGAAGGGAAAGATGATCTCTAATTTGGAAATCGGGTTTGAAAAATATGCACTCGCTATATACACAGTGCATATACAATTAAGGTATGTATTGACATTTCAAGACAACGTATTAATTTCTTAACGATCAATGAGAGATGGACACGACTGACACAAATTTTATGTCTTTAGTCACGTCCTGTTTCATCTGAAAAATTTATGTCATTCGCCAGATATAATTTCTCATTAACCTCAAGAACATAGGCATAATCAACCCTTCACTCATCTGTTTATGATTGTTTTCATGATTTAGCTACGTGTTTGAACCAAAAATAACACAATCATTGCTAACAAAGAAGGATCGAAGAAACTCTTGCGGAGATTTGCACCAAAAGCCACATTGGGGGAACATGTATTATTCGCAGACATAAAAAGGAGCGAGGAGGCCACTTTTTCCAAGAGCAGACACAATTATTGTTAACCAAGATGGCATAGAATCTCTATGTTTTTGCAACATTGGAGAGACAAAGGCGGGGTAGGTTGTTTTCTATCTTAATCGTGGACTAATTAATTACATGCATCGCCAGTAGAAGAAACTTCTACGTAAACGTAACGTGTGGGGTCATCAACAGAGGCAGAAAATTGTGGAAATTTTTGGCAAATTAAAACCGCGTTAACCCTTCGAGTTTTTACTTTATTTATTTGAAGCCAATCGAGTCAACAAATTATCAATCAAATGAGGATAAACCCGTAAATGAAAATGACTCTTGTAAATATCAACATTCCAATGATGGGGTGGTCTCGTCGTTGTCTCACCAACGCCCGGCCCCCATTTGGATGCTTTTTCATCCTTTTCCCTTTTGTGTTCCGGAAAACTTTAATTTTTGTGTTCCTTTTTACGTCTTGTTTTTTAAAAAATCTAATTCAAATAATAATCATCAAGTCTTTACAAATATTTTGTTGCAATTTACCCGCTTATTTTAATCTGTGAATGTGTTGGAAAATAGTATCCAATCAACATTTTGTGTGTATTTTTTAAAATTATAATATTAGTACTTACATGTTTCTGTTTTTTTTAAAATGAAATATTTTTCATATTTTTGAAATCGTAAAGTGAAAATGAAAACAGTGGTGACCAAACGGTGCAGTGTAGCTTTAATTTGTTTTTGTTTTTTTATTTATTATTAGAACTTTTATAGATAAATGTTAAAAAATACTTTTTCTCAAGAATTGTGTGTTATGCTTTTGACCATAATCACTTCTAAAAACAAAAACAAATGAAGTTCCCCGTTCCCGGTGCTTTTCTTGTGTCACAAATTAAAATACCTACTACTCGTCTCACCTACGACCCTCGAGCCCAGGGGAAAACCATTGGTAGCATTCTATACTTGCAAGAACTACAAATGAAGTTCTTTAAAATACAGATTTATACTCACCAAGTGGTTTGTTTGGTCTAACTTCCTATCATTGTCTTGAATTTAGTTTTTATATATGTTATACATTACTCTTCTTTCTCAACTAACTAACATTAATCATCAAGTGTTACTCTCTGATATAGTGACGAATATTAACATTGTAAGCCGTTAAACAACTACTAGTTTATGAAATTTCATTCAGCAATCGCTTTGACTAACAAATAGACAGAGAGCGACACGAACAATTTGACCAGGAAACTCGGAGGCTTAGTTGGTGCTGTTTCTAGACCTCCGTTGTGGTGGAGGTTTGCATACTGAGAGCAACAAGATTTCTATGAATTAAATTGGCAAAATAACTTGGGATGTGATATCCACTGATGGGCTACGATCATCTGCCGTACAACACCACCATTGTAACAAAAATACGTTGATGAATGAATTTTTTAACAAAAGATCGTCACTGTAAATTTTAACAACAGCTACATAATATGTTTAGTGACAAAAGACTAAAACTATTACAGTTGTTGAACAACTGAGGATCCTTGTTCCTAGAGTAAACATGCTCCAGACTTAATGACGGATCCTTTTCTACTAGAAAAAGAGTGCGGTTCAAAAACCATCACTAAAGAAATTGTGACAATAAAGACTCCAGTACTTTGTTGAGCTAAAAAATTCTTTGCGACTTACAAACCAATTGTGGAGAATTCATCTCGCAAGCTTCAAATCGGGATCGTCATGTCGCTAGAATTTTAAAAACTTGTATATTTGCTCCACTTGCTTATAAATTCATTATTATTTCAAAGATCGACAATGTGAAAAGCTATACAGGGTCAATCACTGTCGCAAGTTTTCCTTCTGCACAAATGAGGTTACTGGTGCATTTGAAGGACGAAGCTTGAACAATTTTTTAAAGTTCGTCAACTTGGGGAGCCTAATACAGACCTTAACTTTGGTTCAGCACAACTATTTTATAATCCCATGGACCACAATTATATGATGATCATGTTCCTAGAGAAAGAACCCTTAGCTTAACTCGAGCATGCATTACCTAGAAAATGTCAGTTTGACGACCGACGCGGTGGAAGAAAAAGAGGAGCCTTTTCAGAAAGTATTTGGAATCTTGCTGGCTCAGTCTAGAAGCCAAAACCTCTAACATTTTAACATGTTAGGCACGTCCTTTTTTTCAGGTTGACCAAAGCATGATTCCTCGGTGCATCTACGTTCACACAAAGATCAAAGAAGTTGAATCAGATCCTAAGCTTCACCGAGTAATGCCCGGAAGAAGTGTTGATTAGCTGCCACCCTGTAACCTTCAAAATTCAAAGCAAGTGACGCCAAGGCCAAGTTGCTTTTGGACTTCAATGTCAACATATATGCTTAAAGGATAACTAAACATTATCATATAACTCAGTCATTGGTTTACATATAAAAATAAACTTTGCACTTGGTCCTCGTACGACTAATATGAGATCTGCATGCAGAATGATTTCATTAAGTTGAAATTGTGAAAATGTAAATGATCCAATTTAACGTTGAGGGACTGAAACTTCCTCTTCAGGAAAGACCCTCTAGCTGTGACAGCTTGTTTTGAAGATGAACTTAGTAACCTAAAATCTTCTTTACGTCTCTACTTCTTTCAATGAGAAGATAATTGTTTTAGCATGGAACTTTTCGAACTACATGAAATCAGCAATTAGCAGTGGTGAGATCAATAAATCCATGCGAAATCGATGTTTACTACAATAATTAAGCTTTGGGGCCTCTGCACTTATCGGCAACTATCTGGGAATTAGTTTCATTGGGATCAAAATGCAACTAGATAAGAATGTATGACGACAGTCCGAGTGTCACTAGCTGGTTTACTCGCTGTTCCACCTAAAAGCTGTATACAGGTCTAGCCAAGCGTAGCTGATCTAATGAGGATTGTTGAAACTTTGTTCATTCAGTTGTCCTTTAATTTGTGGTATTGAGTCATCTTAGATGAATCCAAACCCAAGAGTTTTTGTATGATTATTTGCTTATCAAGCACAGTTCAACACCTTCAATTAATGAGCTTCAACACGAGTTCAAGTTTGATTCGCTTATTCCACAAACCAATCTCGAGCCAGCCATTAAAATAGCTAGCACCGACTGAACTCGAGTAGTTTAGTTCGCTTTATAACCATGATAACCTTGGCAATAACTTACTTATTGGAGGAACTTATACACCTTGACCATAGCCGACAAACCCTTAAATAACCACAAAAAGAATGCCTCAACCTCCACCACTTCAACCTTAGAATAGTGTAAATAACCTCGTATATACCAATACCATTATGTGCCTTGAACATGTCTTTTATCACCCTTCGCCAATTATATCAACATACAAATGCAACCTACAACGTTGACAAAGACCAGCTAGACATGCAAACGCGGCAGAGCTCTCTTTCTCTCTTGCTATAAATACGTGAAGTAGTCTACCCTTAGGAAGCACCAAAAAAGAAGCTAACTTCTCTTCTTCTTCTGATATATAGAAGGAGAGTTCTCATGGCTTCATCATATTCTTCCTCATTGCACCTCCCCACTTTTACGTTGTGGTTGTGGTTATTCCTTACTGGAATGGCCTCAGCTCAGTTGACGAACAATTTTTACGCAAAAACATGCCCTAACTTCCGCTCTGTTATCCAAAGGGCAGTCAACTCTGCAGTGTCGAGTGAAGCTCGCATGGGGGCATCCTTGCTTCGTCTTCATTTCCATGATTGCTTTGTTAATGCAAGTCTTCACTTTATCATTAGCTTCTTCATTTCTCTTGACGTTAATATCCATCTTCTTGGTCGTCAAATCTCTTGTCTAATTTACTGCACTCAAATCCATTTCTAGTTGCATGCTTAATATATTTGTTCTCTTCTTTTTTCCCTCTTTGCTTATGAAGTTCTTTCCTTCCTCGAATTATACGAATACGATCAAACTAGGTGTTTACGGTCTTACACATACACTACCTTTTGCGTCCCATACTTGAGTACCCTTTCAAAATTATTATTTCGCATGCATGGATACGCCTTTGATTGGTAGCTTAGCAAGTGTAAACTTTTCTTAGGAGTGGAGTTGTCCCGAATTTGTTGTTGTGCATCATTAAATATGTGATAATTTAAATTGCTGGTGCGACAACTTACACTACGTACCGGTGGTGCGGCAGTCGAATTTCTACAACTAAGAATGCAACAGAAGTAGTTCATATATTTCAACATCGTTCTTACATGGTTTTGACAATTACTAGAGATGCAGTTTCATCTGCCTTCTACATTTTAAGAGAGCGTATATCTCAACTTTTTTTTTCTATAAGTTGGAGACAAGATCATACCATCATCATCTTTTAGTCAAATTTTAGTACACCAATGCAGATTATTTCATCTAAAAGATTATTGCATAGTTTTTATAATAATTCCTTACCGCGTGCGAAGTCAACCCTATCATATACCTTTGAAATGTTCCATCATAAGATGGCAACCTTCAATAACAACAAAGAAAACACCTATGAGCGTTAGCCACAGACCGACATACGTAGGCTGTCATCCATTCCAGAAGTTGTAGTATATTTCTATTTCTGCATGTGCATGAAGGAAAGAGCACCGAGAAATTCATTGATTTGTTGTAGTTCAAACTGCAAAATCATGTATATGTCAAGTAAGAAAGAAAAAATTAATTGAACAAACTTTGGCTCCTATTTGTGTTGTAAAAATCTTCCTCCAATCCCGTGTATAGTGACTATTAATAGTCGCTAAATATTTCTAGTGACTTTTCTTCTAGTACTTTTAACGACAATTCTTAGTAGCACTTTTTAACATTACTAAATAAAAGTTACTAGAAATATTTTGAGACGATTGATTATCATTATATAGGGGATAGAAGGAAGATTCCTCTAACCGGGATAGCAGCTAAATTTTTTTCAAATTAAATTATCTCTAAATCGGCTTTATTATCTTTATAATTAGATTGACTAGGACCTTATGTCGGTAAAGATAGCCACCTCGATCAATAATAGATATTTTTTTTTGACATTGCATCAGCTTTTTCCTTTTTCCCATCACCTTTTGGTAGCTGGAAACTTTTTTATGGAAATGATACCACCATCTTATTTGATTGAAATCAATCACTTCTATAATATTGCTAACTTTGCCTTTGTTTGCGAAAGTCACAACATGAAATTGTAACATAAACCAAAATTAACAAGGGTGTATGCCTCGAAAACTCAGGGATGTGATGCATCAGTGCTGTTGGACGACACGACGAACTTCACCGGAGAGAAAACAGCCGGTCCAAATAATAATTCACTGAGAGGATTCGATGTGATTGATACCATCAAAACTCAGTTAGAGACTTCTTGCCGCGGTGTTGTTTCTTGTGCTGATATCTTAGCTGTTGCAGCCAAAGATGCCGTCGTTGCCGTAAGCAAACAAACCTATTTTCTTATCATCTTTTGGCAAATCTTTGTTGATCTAAGAGAGTAATAACATTTTCAAGCTTTCATCATTTTGACTTTTAGCTCGGCGGCCCTAGTTGGAATGTTGCGGTAGGTAGAAGGGACTCGACAACCGCAAGCCTGAGTGCTGCAAACTCCAACATCCCCGGCCCAACTTTGAGTCTTAGTGGCCTCATCACCGCCTTCTCAAACAAAGGTTTCACCGCCAAGGAAATGGTTGCCCTTTCTGGTAAGTGTACAACTTGGAATGCGTGATGTAAACTGCTTTATGGCGAAAGTGCAGCACATTTTCCGTAAGATCATGACCATCTAATAGTCTTAAGTTACCAACCACCTCTTTTTCTTAATGGAAAGTAAGATTGCAGCATCAGATGACAAAGATTATCTCATATTCAAAAAGTACTATGAAAACTTATATTCTACTACAAAATTTACCTAATCCACTTCATCGTGTTACATAGATAGTGAAGGAACAAGGTTATTATTTTCTGTTATTTATGGGAACATTGACAAAGACCCGAAGGCGACATCCTAGACTACTATTTTCTTTTGCCTAAATGAAAGTTGGCTTTATTGATTTACATCTAAAAACGTGTACGGCTTTATTGATTTACATCTAAAACGTGTACCCTAAGGCGACACCAAAAATTCAGATTTCTTGAAATATAATTTGGAAAATATGTTCTTAGAATTGTGTAATATTAGCAAAGATGCAAATAATACGAAGTGTTTGATTTTATGACAGATTTAGAGATCTATTTTCTGATTCATGTCCTCTCAGATGTTTTCTCCCTAACGCGATCTTGTCGGCCTTTTCGCTTTATGCAGGATCTCACACAATAGGCCAAGCTAGGTGCACAACCTTCCGAACCCGTCTCTATAATGAAAACGTAAATTCCTCCTTGGCGACATCGCTGAAAGCAAATTGCCCAAGCAGCGGAGGTGATAACAATCTCTCTCCCCTTGACCCCACCAGCCCAACGTCTTTTGACAACGCTTACTTCAAGAATTTGCAGATCCAAAAGGGTCTGTTGCACTCAGATCAACAGCTCTTTAGTGGGGGTTCTACTGATGCTCAAGTTAACACATACAGCTCCAATTCTGCTACCTTCTTGACGGACTTTGCCAATGCTATGGTGAAGATGAGTAACCTTAGCCCACTCACTGGTTCAAACGGCCAGATCAGATCCAATTGCAGGAAAACCAACTAGAGATTGCCTTCTAAGGCTTGAGTTTTGGTATTTCCAATAGTGTATTTTTAGTCAGATCAATTAAAGATCTGCTTGGATTTTCGGTAAATGAATGGTTCTGATTTTAACTTCTTTGTAGTGATTCTGCACTTCTTATAAGGCATCCTTTGTCTTATCATATAGTTGTTCTCAATCTTGACTCTACTACCACTCAAAGTTTGTAAATAGGCTCAAAATAAGAAGGTGTCACAGTAAATCGCACTTAGGAAACAGCATATGAAAGCAGCACAAAGCTAGGATCAAGTTAGCATAGTAATAATTAGAAACAGCATGTGACAACCAGCATAACAACTACTAGAAATTACAAAATCTCTTACCCGAAACAAGCTAGATGTACATGGAATATAAGGATAGCAACAGTATATAATACTTTCGGCGGCAATCTTTTGTCATTCACTACTAGAAATAACAAAACCACTTACCCAAAAACAAGAGCTACATGGAACATTAAGATAGTAACAATGACAAATACGTTTAGTGATAATCTTTTATCATTAAAGCTGTTACAGCAGGGATGCAGTACAACAGAAAATCCTTATCCAATATGAGGATATACAAAGGTTGCAGAAATGGAAATACACTATGCGTTCAACAAACAACACCTTGCTCTTAAGCATATAATCAAACAACGAGCATGTGAGATTTCATCCAATCCAATTCGCCACCATGAAGAACATATTTGTATCTCACAAAATAATTCAAGAAATTACCATAACGAATTGTCACCAAAAGCAGAAACAGACGATTTGTTGCATTCAATTTTGCTGCCACATAACAACTTCAAAAGAAATTACCTTACTAATAACGGGGCTTAAAGTTTTTGACTAGAGTATCTCACACTATGAAGGGATTGATCAAGTCCTTGAGCCTTTTATCCTTGAATGCCTCTTCGACCCACCCTCTGGTCAGGTTCCTTTCTGGCTTGCGCGTAAGGCAGCAGGCCGTCCGCCAGCAGCCGCTCCGTCTCTTCCTCTGGAGGTTCACAAGGAGTGCAATTGGGACGTGATTGGTGAAATAGGTGCGGATGCCGGTCAACTTGCCGCGGTTCTGGCAGATCAACTTGGCGCCGTTGCTGCACGGTTTGGTTTTGCAAATTTTCCGGCTGCGTGCACAAAACAAAATGAACGCCCCTCCCCCTTCAACTAGAGCTTGGAATCCTCCTACAAACCTCTTACTGTTCCATCGCTAGTCCCAACTCGATCTGGCCCGCTCTTCTATTGGTGTTGGCTCCCCGTCGTTGTTTGCATGGATGAAACCCTAACCTTAAAACCTTTTCCCTGCAAGGAGGAAGTCGCGCGCTATTTCAGTTGAGACGAAAATTGGTGGGAATTGTGGCTGATGCGAGTCAACTTGCATCGAGTCTCGTAGACCAAAGACATGCCATCGTCGATCGTTTGGTTACGCACACCAGACAATTGCAGATCACACCACAAACCTCGGCGTAAACTTAGGCCTTCTTCTCCAACACCATCTTGCCATACTCTTCGTCCACTGCATCCATGTTACTAGGCATAAATTTCTCTTTCCTCTCGTATGCTTCCGCCATCAGACTGCTCTAACCCTAATCCTAGCCATCTCGCTCCAGGATATAAATACTCATCTTTAGTGACAAATCAGGTGCTAAAGTATTATTCAGTCTCTGAATATTTAATTTACGACGATAATAAATAGGATGGGCTGCATGTTTGTAAAATGACGCTATATGGAGTCAACCATCCATCAAGAACGAGAATTATATTGCAGCATATGAAGAGTGGGTCAATGCTATTTTTCTTAAGACTGTAACACTAATATGAGAATCTCTACTGGTAAGCAGCTTTGCATAACTAGGAAGATATTACGTTGATAGAATTCCGTGGAATGATTTAATCAACTACATACTCGAAGATAGAGGCTGAAGAATGTCCGATCTCGCAAGTTTATGATTTGGCAACACAACTGTCAAGCATCTTAGCCTCTGAATGCCCTATATTACTCTCCATCCACTCATCATATTGACACAAGGAGTATTTGCTTGGTTAAAGAACTGAAACATGCTTGTTAGGTCTTGAAATCAGAGACCACACACTAGAACAAAGTAAGTGATGAAACGCGAAAGGCTAGAGTACTGTTAAGTGTAATGATAAGTTGCAAACCTAGGGCAATCCTGTGTTAGGATGTCGTTTATTATGGCCACCAAATAATTGCCGAACATTAGTCATCTTGATCACAGAGTTATTCTTACATAAGATCATAATGTTAGCAAACCGGAACTTATCCATAATAAGAAAAAGAATAGCCAGGTCCTAATACCGGCTTATGACAATTCAACCAAAAAAAAATGTCTCTAACAGGATGATTATAACCCAGACAAGGGAACGATCACCCACCCTTGAGCGACCAAAATTTACCTACCCAAGAACGTTACATAAAATGACCAAAACTTTGTGAAATACTTCTCACATTATTTGCACCCCAAAAAGCCGAAAGCCATTCTGCTGTGCATCCACAGATTCAATTCCCTCATGCTCCTTGCTATCCTGATTCTCACGAACATTTTCTCCACCACAAAGAGGCTGCGCCTTCTCCTCGAACTCGTCCTCAACTTTGCCATCATCCACGTTACTTTCCGAATAAAGTTGGTGGAATGCATCAGTATCTTCATCTTCACTGGTTTCCTTGACCTTGCCCTCCTTGCTTTTCACCCTATCGGAATAACTTACGTCGATAACATAGGATTTGTGAACCTCATTCGATCCATCCTTGCAAGCACGCAGAGAGAAGATTACCACGTCCTTTGGCTTTAGTTCCTTTTCTTTCACAAACCTATTCCAACCTCTAGTTAAAACGAAGCTTTCGCTGCTCTTCCAGTGACAGTAACGGAATTTCCATTTTATCATTGATTTGTCATGAAAAACAACTTCCATGTCATCTGCACCATCAGGAAAGCTAGGGAAGTACCTCAGGGCACTGCTTTTCGGAATGACAAGTCGATGGAATTTCCCTACATCACTAGGTGTGAGCTTCTTCTGGAAAAGTTCTCTGCGTGAAGCTGCACCATTGCTCTGCACTGGCACCAAATTACAGTGAATCTCTACTTTTCCTACATCAAGCTGCAACCTCAGATAATTTACAAACTTAGATGGATAGGAACCGTCTCTAATCATATCTAGGACTGCTTCAGATCTAAACTGACTTTGGAAGTTTTGCTCTTGAGAATTAATTTTGGTCCTTGGGAAGTTTCTCCGTGAATCCCCTCTTCCTAATGTCATGGCCGAACTATCATATGCCATTGCTGCTTCGATCTCAGATTCAAATGTTCCAAGCCAAATACATTTGTTATTGGCGTATATCTGGGCGCCCCAGTGGCCATTCCATTGTTCCACGACTCCTTTGAACCTTGAAGCAGAGAAATTTTCCTCATGTCTTGGACGCTTCGTACGGAAGGGGCACAAATTGCTGCTGTCCGAATCTGGTGCTTCACTGGTCACCATTGTTGTAGAACTAGAATCCCTGCTCATTTTTCCTGAACTGCAAATGGTAAATCATGGCGAGAAACAGAAAAATATCATATTCAAGGTAAGTTGTATACCAACCAAAATGAGCTCATGCACATAGATATTAAAAAATAGATCGAAATCTGTACAAATAACCAAAAAATAACATGTTAGCCAGCAGCAAAGATAAGTGTCATTTAAAAGCCTTTTATGAGAGTTTCACAGATGAAGTTCCTTTAGCGACAAGTTATCTATACAGTCAGTGTTGCTTTTAGACTCTAAGATCAAATTGTTTCAATGGAAGAACCCAAAAAGGAAAAAGTATAATAGAGCTGAAGCTCAAAGACGTGAGTTGTTCCATTAGAGTCTAATTACTTTCTTTTCTTTATTTCAGCAAATTGTTCGCATACATAACATAGGGCATAAACTTTAGGACTCTAATGGAACTCTAGCGTACTACTAAGCAAATGTTGGTACAGGCCTCACACCAATGCTAGCTTAGGTTGAGTCTGTTGATCAAGAAGGATCAACAGGCTCAAATTACCCAAGATAGCTGCTACCCGGACTAAAGTAGATGTAGTACCGAAATTAACTTATATGTTATACACTTTTCTTTGGAATGATAAACTTCGCCTCTGTGCTGCATATGACGCATATGTTCAGCCAAAAACTAATAAGGCACAACTAAAATTGAAGAATTTTCATGTCTATATAGGGAACACTGTTGTGAGGATTCCACCGTCATAAAACATGCTTCCAAATACGTATTTAGAACACCATTCTGGAAACCGAAATAAAGAATTTTCCTTCTCTGGGATCATGATCTCTAATGAACACAAGAAATTCTGGTCTTATTCCTAGTTCCTACTGTCACAAAAGACAGCAATTCCAAAATTTTTATGTTAGTCACGAAAATTACCAGTGTAACTCACTTTCCAACATATATTTGAAGTGATTTATGGATTACAACGTACTTTAACTAGGAGCAGCCTGAAAAGGGTCGATGTGGGCTTGCTTCAGGCACCAAACAACGTATTCGCGTTTATAAAGTGCCCTTTTTATTCTCGAACTCAAAGTTAAAGCAGATATACAAATTATATTGAATCTAAGACATGCATGTATATAGGTGACAATAACTCAAATCATGTAGATGTTGCTAATAACTCCAAATTCGATGCAAACCTAAGTTTTAATCCTACTAGTAATAAGCCACCTATAGAATCAACTTCTCCGCACTACGTAAATTGTTCCAGATCATATCGAGTATTACTTTAAGAAGAAACAACAAAAGTGAAATAAAGTAACAAGAGAAAGTTGACATAGATGCACAAAATAGTGAGCAGTCGACTAACATATAACGGCGAGATAGATCGGTAAGTCATAACAAGGTGAAGTAGAAAGTAAAAGCAAGTAAATAATACCTGCGTGATCGAGTTTCTGCAAACAAAGCACGGTACGTAGCGATTGCCGTCAAATTGAAACACTGCGTAGATATAATTGAGGAAGAAGGCTTTATAAAGAAGGAAAAAACCTTCCATAATAAAGGTAATAAATTGATATTTATTAGGCGTGCTAGTGAATGAAGTAAGATACGAAGTGATGCAGAGAGATTTTAATTCTTGTACGATGACAATCTCTGATTTCATGAGTATTTGCGCCAGAATGGAAAGGAGAAAAGGTTGCCATGTATAAGGTTGCATGCATGGTCACTTGTTTCCCGAAAGGGTCTTCCTTGCCTTGTACAAAAAGTCAATCAGGCAATTTTTTTATTTATTTTAGTAAGAAAATTATAACGTGGCACATTGAATTGACGGGATTGTCGAAGTCAATCTTGCATGTAGAAATATACTTAATTTATGCTTTCATATTTTCTTCGGATAACACATAGATTCTTTAAATAGGAATGAAAACCTAAGGGCTCAGATCACATCCAGATTTAGGAGGAGAAAGTACTAGAAAGTTTCCGGCAATCAGCCCAAGAATTTCGGAGGAAACAGAATTAATCGAATATGAGAAGAGGAACAGCCAATTATTTCTTACAAAATGTTGAATAGTTGGACAAGAAAATGAAGTGAAAAATTAAATAACGTTTACACAAATGATTCTTTTCCCTTATTTTTTGTTGCAATCATAAGTTGGTTCGGTCTTATTGGGCTTGGCTAGAGCAGGAAACTGGGTTGAATAGCCAGGTGACCGGAAGGGTACGGGTAAAACGTGTCCTAAGTAAGAATTATCACATTTTTGGGATAATACTTTCACGTACTCGTATCATATTCGGGCGGTTTAAGCAGATCAACGGGTCAACAGATATTTAACAATATTTTCTTTTTAATAGAGTTCATTCGTTGATTGTGGCAATTGCCGTAGTCTCTACTGTTTCCTTCTCTCTATTTACTGGCACATTGCTTGTTACTTATATCTTCAATTTGATTTTAAACTAGTAAATCTAAATAGGGAAAATTTTGGCTGCTATCCCAGTTGGAAGAATCTTCCTCCTACCCCCTATATAGCATCAATCAATCGTTTCTGAATCTTTCTAGTGGCTTTTATTTAGTGACGCTAAAAAAGTGCTGCTGATAATTGTCTCTAAAAATGTTAGAAGAAAAGTCATTAAAACATTTAGCGACTATTAATTGTCATTGTACACGGGGTAGGAGAAAGATTCCTACAACCAGAGTAGGAGCGAAAGTTTGTTCATCTAAATACTACACCGTGGATATAAAAATTCAAAAACTAATCATGTCAACGATCAACAGCGGAGGTTGGCAATGGAGCTGCAGTGATGGATACAGTGGAAGTCGATGACTGTGGAAGGTGGATGGCGAAGTTGCGCTATCGGTGGAAGTGGACTGGGAAGTGTGGAGTGTGTGACTTGTGAGAGAGATGACGGCTGAGAGAATGAGACAGAAGTGATAAAGGAAAAAGGCAGAAAATGTGAAACCCTACGCCTAATCTAATAAATTGATTTTAATTTTTAATATTATAGATCTCTCGACAAACCATGATAAGCCATACTCGACCCTAACCGATTTGCGACTTACAATTCAGTTCAAGTATAGGTCAAATGCAAACGGGTTTTTTGTTTTATATGTCCATACCCATCATTTGTCTATGGGTTGGGTCGATCTCCAAGTACATGCAGATCGACCCAACCCACTGGAGTTGTACATAACTTCAAGGATTAAATGAAGTGTCCAAATTCACATATTGAACTAGTTGTACATAACTTTACAAGGTGAAATACGCTTTAATAACCCGAAAATATTCTGAAATCTCACCTGAGGGTCTAAATATTTATTTTTTTTTTACATTAAATAGTCTGTAGTTTCAAATTCGGAATAATTAAGGACTACTGTCCAAATACCTAACGTTCTAGGCAAAACCATCAGGGGCATGTTTGTCAAGTCAGCTTTATTTTTTTTCAGACCCTCGTTTAATTTAATCCCACATATTCTTGAAAAGTATAACCACATAGTCTACAACATATTAAGACGTGTGGGGGGAGAAATGGGAGGGGAAAGGAAAAAAAGAGGCACCGGTCACTGGCGACGGGTGTGCCGATTGTGGTTGATGCATCGGTCACCAGAGATGGGGACATTAAAGCGGCAAATCTGATGGCTGGCTTGAACAATCCTCTACTTTTTTTGTTGTTTTGTGACGAAAGCTGAGGGGGCAGAGACATGGCGGCGGGCGTGGTGGTGTGAATTTGGTTCTTTATCGGCCGTCGCGGGTCCTTTGTGATAGATCGGTGGCGATGGTGAGGCTGCTCGTCGCGGTGGTGACTAAGCTGTTCACCCTCTCATGGGAGTTAGACAATGATGTGGCATTGTTGTTGATCGGTGCTGGTGACCGACGATGGCGGTGGATGGCGAGCAGCGGTTGTGCCAATTGGCACCGGAGACATTGGCGTTGCTTCTGCCTCCTAGTTTTTTCATTTTTTTATTTTTTTTGCTTGACTGTTTTACGACGTTGCTCGGTTGACGACAGGGACACTGCGGCATGGCTGTGGGGGCAGCGGTGATGCTAATCCAGTGTAGGTCCAATCTGTGCTTGGCAGTGCTGTGATGATGCGGTAGCTGGTAGGTGAAGCCGTGGTGATTTGGATGAATTTGGTGGGGTTGCAAGTTGTTGTGATTTGGTGTCTTTGCAATATAGGATTAGGGTTACAATCACGATTTGGGTTTTTGCAGTACGGGATTAGGGTTACAATCACGATTTGGGGTTTTTGCAATACAGGATTAGGGTTACAAGATTAGAGTTTGATTTGAGGTAGTTGAAAGGTTTGTCTTGTTAAGCAGATGATTTTAAATGAGGATACAAACAAAACAAATATGACTTAACAAAATTGTCCCTGATGATTTTGGCTTTAGATTGTTAGGAATTTGGACGGAAGTCCATATTATTGCAAATTTGAAAGTAGAGATCCTTTTGCGTAAAAGAAAAAAAATCTGAACCCTCATGTGAGATTTCAGGATACTTTTGGGATACTAAAGTGTATTTAACTCTTATCTATGTCATGTGGGCTAAATTATTTAAGAACTCGTGAGCAATTGTTAACTTATAAGGATATATGAACTATGAACTACGAATTGTTAGGTTGTTTGGATGGTGCATGACTGCTGAGAAACGCTAGCTAATGAAATAAAGATTATCTTTTAACACCTACTTGCTTCCGGGGTCAAAGTGCCCGCAATCAAGGCTGCTTCAAAGTTTACAAAACTTCCCGAGCAGTTGCCAGCTATATATCAAGTAAGAATGAGTACTTGGCTACACAATTAATTAAGTTGTTTGAATTGTATAGCTATGTTTGCTTTGTGATTGAAGACTTTCTCAAATGGAAAACTGGACTTCAATGATAGTGCTGGTACGCTTAAGTGCACGAGACATATATCAGAATCCTCTAGGGATCGGAGAGGATAAAAATCAGAATATAGAGATTTAATGTCTGTAACAAAGAACCATATCAGGGAGTACATATTTCGATGTGCTTAGTTTGGTACATAGAGCATTTTTCATGCATGTTTGCCTCTAAATCCTTAGGGGTAGCTCAACGTAAAGTCTCAAGGTATAGTTCTAGTCTCCGTGGGAGGCATACCGCAAGTAATCAAATTTCTTGTAAATTCTGAAGTGGATGATCTTATGAGACCAACTGCCCTTAAACCAACAACAAAGATTAGCTTCTAGCATTTCTCATGTATGGGGTACACAACACTAGGGTTGACTTCTTGTTTAAACAATGTTTTCTTGAAGCCCAGTGCTTATGCTTCCGGTGCCAATATGGTATTATCGACCGCAATCAAAGGCAAGGCTACTTGCATGTTACTAAAGCTTCCCGAGCAGTTCCAACTTGTCAAATTCAACAAAGTGCTGGCTAGCTAGTACTGGGCTATGCTATCAACTTCTTAGAACTTTGGAGCAGTGTTTAATTTTTGAAGACTTTCTTAGAATGGAAACTTTAAATTTGGTCGTACACACTTAGGTGCTTGAGACAAATTATGTATTGCTTGGTCAAGGGAATTAAATAGCGAGAATAGACGAGTCTCAACTACTGCGGTGTTTTACTTGATATTGTTGAGGTTTTAATAACAAAACAAATTTTCTTGTAAAAATGATAGAATTTTCCTATATCAAACACTTAATCTACCATGAGGCTCATTCGCGTAGCCAGCCGCGTTCAGCATTGACGAGTTCCTTACATTTGACTTTAGGTTTATGCAATAGTTTTTTCTGTGTATTTTTGTGCATGAGACGGCTATTGGCTGGCTGTGGCTTCTGGGAAAACTAGGTCAGAGAGGTTAGTTGTCACCTAATCCTGGATTAATCCACAACAAAGGTTTCTTGTCAAACATGTCTTTGACTGTACTCTTACGTAAATAATTAATTAGGAAACGTTTCCCCTCATCATCTAGGTTTATGACTCTCATGTCCTCAGCCTCTAACCAAGTGAACTAGTGATGACATGGGAAAATAGTAGGGTTATCACAGTCACTGCACATTAAGAGCGCAATTTAGTTTTCATGACCAGTTCACAAAAGCTTAAAGTTGTTAACCAATCTTTTGGATGGACCGCCTTCGAGAAGCGTTGGGAAAGACGGGAGTAAACTTCCTACAAACAATTCAGTTGGCTGGCTAAGTCTAAGTATTAAACAAACCCTAGCTAGACAGGTTCTTGGTTTGCCAAAGTCCATACATTCCTCTCCTATAAATACACAGGAGGTTCCTCTTCTTAAAGCAAAAAACACAAGCCACAAAGTGTTCTTACTTAGCACAGTCCATAAAAATGGCTTCACGCAGCATCTTCATTACTCTCTTCGGCATTGTCATGTTATCTCTTGCAACCGCATCTGTCTCTGCGACTCTCTCTGCTTCTTTCTATAACAAAATGTGTCCCGGAGCTTTGCCGGCCATCAAACGTGTTGTTGAGGCTGCAGTGAAGCAAGAGCGTCGCATGGGCGCTTCTTTACTGCGTCTACACTTCCATGACTGTTTTGTTAACGTAAGACTGGCTGAGGCAATTCATTTTCATGTTAACATCTCACAGTTTACTAGCAGTGGAACTGTTTTGATCCTTAATTGCGGTTTATCAATGCATTCAGGGTTGTGATGCTTCGATTCTTCTGGACCAAACATCAATAATTGACAGCGAAAAGAACGCATTTCCTAATGTCAACTCCGCAAGAGGATTTGAGGTCATTGACAAAATCAAGGCCGAGGTGGACAAAGCTTGCGGATGCCCCCTAGTGTCGTGCGCTGACATTTTAACCGTCGCAGCTCGTGACTCTGTGGTTGCGGTGCGTACTACATTCTGTCTCAAAATTTCGATCTTCGTTATATACTTTTATTTTAGTAAATTAATTTACTGCTAGCAATGCATAAACATTAATTCTTTGTGCTTACAACAATTGAGAAAATTGTGTATTCTAAATCAACTTTTGTATCTCATTCTTTCGCATGCCAAAAAGAAAATACAGAAACTGGTTCAAACCCGCAAAAACTAGTTAAGGTGAAAAGTCTAAAGATACTGCAATTGTGTGACGACAATGTGATATGAAAACCCTTAAAATTGCCTACTTATTTTTTAAAGCTCATTGTACAAGCTTAGACCATTGTATATTGATCATGAAGTTGTGCACTAAATATTTATGATTCCTTTGTGACTATATAAACAGCTGGGCGGACCAACATGGGAGGTGCCGCTAGGCAGGAGAGACTCAATGACGGCCAGCAGAGCTACGGCCAACAGCGACCTTCCTTCACCGTTCATGGACCTCCCTGCACTAATCAACTCATTTCAGAAGCAAGGGCTTAATGTCAAGGACCTAGTTGCGCTCTCCGGTGCCCACACCCTAGGGTTTGCACAGTGTCAACTCTTCAAAAACCGAATATACAACGAAACTACTATCGATGCCAAATTCGCCAGGCAGCGCCAAACTACTTGTCCTCGTACCGGGGGTGACTTGAACCTCGCTCCTCTAGACCAAACAGCCGCAGCATTTGACACCAAATATTTCAACAACTTGGTGAGCAAGAAGGGGCTTCTGCATTCTGATCAGGCACTATTCCTTGGTGGCCAAACTGATGGACTTGTCAAGAGCTATAGCACAAATTTGGCCTCTTTCTCGAATGATTTTGCTAACTCTATGATTAAGATGGGTAACATTAAGCCATTAACCGGCAAGAATGGTCAAGTTCGGTTGAACTGCAGGAGAGTCAACTAAATTGTTGCTAATCCTTTATAACCAATCGTAACTTTTATGTTTCTGAATGAAAGCAATTTGTGAAATAACATTCATATTCATGTCACCTCTCATGTCTGACATTCTTGGGATATATTCTTTGCGGTACGCCTACGTTGGTGCTCTGTTGCGTACTAGCTATCGTTATCTATCAACATTCTTTTTCCTTATTCTTTTGGTACGTATGATGTTGAAAAGAAACTAATTACGGGACCATACCACCCCTAGAATATCTGCTTCCATTAAGTTGGTTAGTCCTGGCGATCAGACTAAGTGGATGTGTGTGAAGTATTAATTTTCCCGCACCCGGTTTAGTCAGAAAATCCGCACAAGCATTGCCTTCTCGATGGACGTGTTGCAGTCGACATTCCCATTCACCTTGACATAATTAAAGCCCTTATGTCTGCAATCAATTCCCCGTACGGATGTTCCTAAGCATTCCCTTTCTCGCTTTATGTTAGAACCACGACGGCCCGTCTAACTCCAGTTTAACGTTCCGAAAGCCCCTCTCTCGAGCCATTTGTAGACCTCCGAACTGCCCGGATTCGAGCTACGGTGGGGGTTGCCCGGATTCCAGCAAATTCTTTTTTTCTTGGATGAAGACTATATATATTGCCCACAATCCATGATAAAAATAGTTATGGAAATTGAGTCAGCTAGCATTTGTTTGGGCTTCTACAGTGAAGTATGGGCTTTGGCGATATATGGGCCAGCTTTATGCCATCACGAGTTAATGGTTAACTGAGTTTGGGCTATAGACAGAAAATCTGGCCCAAGTATTTCAGAATTATGCTGGGCTATAAGGACAGCTTCTAATACTTAGTAGCTGCTTGATCCGGCAAGGCCCGGAATATTTTTCATTCAAAGATTTAAGTAAGATTGTAATGCCAGATAATAATTATTGAAATGAGTTGTAAAAGCTTGGATTGGCTATTTTGTCATTTAATTGTTGTCTTACGGTATTTTGATTCTTGACTTATTTTACTTGTGTCATGATGTCGTGTCAAGTGTGTATCGCTATCACTCTACTTGCATATCTGTATACATAGATTCCGAGTTTATGAATGTAGACTTGAAAATAACGACAAACTGAATTTGTATTGATTTGAATAGCGAGTACAATTTTTTGAATAAATCTTTACACAAAGAAATTATTCCCTTTCTTGAGTAATGTTTGATGGAAGGCTTGATAGCTTGTTTTCTAATCAAACGACGAATTTGACTGAGTTCGTCATGAATGACACTTTTTGAAGAATTTTCATAACAACAAGCTTGAATGTCTGAACTTCAATGATGAGTTCTCTGATAGACCTGAAAAACTTGTGTCTTCAATTTTGCAGAGCTCTATCTTGAGAGAATAAACTCTAATTCAAGAGAATAAATTTTGTCTCTGCCTTAAGAGAAAAACTTATTTCTAAGACAAATGAAGCTGTATGCCCACAAATTTTACTTCGTAAACAATGCACTATGATTTTATCAAGTATTGTTTTCCCTAGCTAGTTCTGTAATTATATTAACTTTAGAGGCCAATCTGCAATTATGTCAAACTTCAAAGATCGATCTGCAACTGTATATTACGTTGGGATTAATCTGCAATTTATCCCTTATCGACAATAACTGCAAATTATCCCTATTGGACAGCCGCAGCAAATTATCCTAATTGAGAGCCACCGAAAAATTGGACAGCCGTCAACAAATTGATTTAGTATAAACTAATGAATCTTTCAGGCGATTAAAGGATTCAAAAAAGACAACCCTAATTAATTGCTTTAACATGCAGTCAAGTAGAAAATATTCAACGAAATTTTGTTCAAAGAAAAAGCAATTAGACAAATTTGAAAATATTCAATAAAAAGCAGGCAATAACTTAAAAGAATTAAGCACCGCCAAAAATTCATTGATGCATAATTAAGGTTGTAGTTCTAGCATAACCTGTTTTGTTCTGGTACCACTCGTCAAAATTTAGCTCAATCTTTTATACTAGAGATCTAGAATATCATATTATAAAATATAAGTATGTGGATATAATATATTGTTGGTACAAATGCACGTAAAATTCAGAAATAATAAGCAATAATACCCGAATTAGTATAATGAAAGAAGTAAGGTTTAAAGGTGCATAAACGCTTCTTGAAGATAGTTGAAGCCCCTCCTATATGCAAACGAAATACTACATTGGCAACTCTATCTTCGGGATTGAATTAAGCTTAAATTTACTGTCCATCCAAGAGAGTTACACTTTTCTACAATAGATCGTGTATCCACCTCCAATCAATCAAAGCATAAGTTTGAAACAAGTTTTTAGTTCAAGTATTTTTTTTTTCTCTCAAGTGAAGATGGTATCCCTTCTCTTTCTCAACTTCCAACCCTTTATTCCTATAGTGGTAGAAAAATATATGTTTTTTGAACCCATCAAATTTTTTGAACCATACCCGTTCAAGATTCATCATTGAATCTATAAAATACAATGAACTAAAAGATAGATGAAGCTTATCTAGGGGTATACATCTATATCTATATCTATACTACCCATAAAAGTATGAATCTTGTAAATCATTTTATTCCGTTTTTACCCTTCATTAATCATTTTAATAATAATCTTTCTCTTTCATAAATACTATTATTAATTAATAATTTTGTAATCATTTTCGGTTTGTCCCTCCCTTAGTTATTCCAATGGCAATCCTATCATTCCCTAATTAGTTTTTTTTACATGCGTTTATTGAATATTATGTCATAAATTTAATCTACACCTATATTTACACATTAAGAAACAAAATGTGTAGTTACAAAATATATATTTCTATATGTGTGTGTGTGTGTGCTACCTATAAAAGTATGAATGTTGTATATCATTTTTGGACGATTATGTTCTCCGTTAACTACATAAATTACATTCCTACCCTTCTTTTGTTACTCCATTTTAAAGTTTGATAAAATTAAAAGAACATTGGGAAATGAATCTATTTTATACATTGGAAATGAAAAATGTGATTAGAAAAAAAAATAGAATAAAGAAATTTCTTTATTATTCTGTTTATAATTTAGTTAAATTAAAATAAACATTAGATATTTTCTTTATTCTCTTATTATTCTCTTTATTCACTTGAGGTGAAATCATGTATCACTCAATAAGGTGTGCTATCACTTATATGAGGATGGGAGACGGGACCTGGCCTTAATAGGATTCCAAAAACAAGGGCTCACCCTTAAGGAAACCCACATAATTAAACATGCTACACTCTTCTATCATACCACATAATAATAAATAACATAAGACGAAGCATAGTCCACATACTTTAACGATCACTCAATAATTGAGCTCGCCAGTTATGTATCTCAGTCACACGTCCAATATGTTTTAGAAAAAATCAAAATATCACAAGTAATGACAGTCACAATTCAAAAAAAAAAAAGTAACAACATATACTCCTCCAACCAATTCCATAGATAGTGAAATAGCCCGTTAATATAATTTTGCAAGCCAGTACACGTGATACTGACAACAAAATAGAGTTGAAAGATGTTGATCAAGTCTGAGTAACCATATATATAAATGGGAATAGCGAAGATACTGCTAGCCTTAGGCAACTTAGGCAACTTGCCTAAGGCTAATGCCTAAAACTACATCATCTTATCTGCACAAGGTAATGATTGTAATTTTTTGGGTAAATTGCACTAGGTACCCCCAAATTTTTATGTTGTAGCGCTCTACACCACAAAGTTATTTTTAGTTATCTACCACCCCAAACTTTCATAAGTGTGGCTCCCAACACCTTTCATCCATTTTTTTTAGCCAACAGCCTCGCCGGAGAAATAATTTAACTCGAACAAAGAGGGCATTTTGGTCAGAATAATTAAAAAATGGAGATTAGGGTTGAATCTAAAAGCTAATGGGTTTGGCGGGCGGCGGCAAGGCACTGTTGCAGCTGCGATAAGAGAACGAAAAGGGGGAGGGGGGCACCGACGGGGGAAGGGACGCTGCCAACATGCGATGCTGAAGGAAGGGCAGCGGGGCATGCCTCGCTGCCCTTCTTTGTCGATCGCTAATTAGGTCGCTAAAGATATAATATAATTTAATAAAAAATATTAAAAAAAGAAAAATTAAAAATATTTAGCAACCGCATAAGGCGGTCGCTAAATGTAGTCAACGCGGTCGCTAAATTTAGCGACCGAATTTTAATAACGGTCCCTAAAATTTAGCGACCTGGCCTATAGCGACCGTTTTAGCAACCGCTCTAACGCGGTCGTTAAAACCCTTTAGCAACCGTGTTGATACCTTTAGCGACCGCGTCTGACGGTCGCTAAAGGCACTGTTTCTTGTAGTGGCAAGGTGTTGTTGCCGTCGCGGGGGGGGGGGGGGGTGGGGGAGAGAAGAGGCATCAGTTTGAGATGCTGTAGGAGGGACGGCGAGGCAAGGGGCTGTTCCAGTCGCGGGGGGCAGGGGAGAGAAGAAGAAGGAAGAAGGGGGGTCAGAATCACTGATGGGGAAAAGGGCACTATAGGGTACCGGCGTGAGGTCGAAGGAAGGGCGACGGGGCAAGGGGCTGTTACGGCCGTGGGGCTCAGGGGGCGAGAAGATAAAGGCCGAAATAGGGGGAGTCAGCGTCACCAACGGGGGGAAGGGGCGGTGCCCGCGGAGGGTGGGGCGCCGGTGCAAAGGGTGATAGAGATTAGGTTTTCATTCACTTGCTATTGCATAAATGCCCCCTAAGTTCAGCCGATTAATTCTTTTTGTCCAGGATTGGCCAGAATTTGGACGAAGAGTGTTGGGAGCCACACTTATGAAAGTTTGGGGTGGTAGATAGCTAAAAATAACTTTGTGGTGTAGAGCGCTACAGCGTGAAAATTTGGGGGTGCCTAGTGCAATTGACCCTAATTTTTTCCATGTTTTCTCTCTCTCTCTCTCTCTCTCTCTCTCGTGGTAACTCTCTCTCTCTCTCACACACACACACACACATATTATCATATCTGTGAAACGGCCCCGTTGCCAGCCACTGTCGCCGGCCAACCTCTGCACCGGCAAACCACCCCCCACCATCATAAACAACCGCAGCAAAATAGACCCACCACTGCCGATATGTCCTCCCCGGCAAAATCAAATTACGCCATTCCTAACTGCTTTGCCACCGCTCGTCCTCTGTTATCTCTGTCACCTCCGTCTCATGCCAGAAAAATAAACTGAAAATTAGACGCCGCCACACTTTCAGAATTGCATCACCACTGCATCGGCAGTTGGTGTTTGGCAGTTGAAACCCAATTAATAATGAAGAAACCTGATAAAATTCACCTTTTCATCCTAATTCTAATTAAATGAGAATTTTGTGGTTTAAAATTGCACACCAACCTTGACGAAGAAGGCTCTATCATTGACGAAGATGGTTCAGATCTGGGATAGATCTGTGATGCGAGGTTCTCTTGTGGTGGTCCTATTTTGTAGTAATTGGCCGACGGTTGGTGGGTTGGGGCGAGCTTCTAAGCTTCATTATGGACAGAGGTTGCTGGTGGTGGTCAACCTAGTGCAGCGATTTCTAAGCTGTGGGTAATGGTGGTTTGTGGCGTAGCCGACGGTTGTGGCCTTGTGGGGAATGGTGGTTAGTCCGTGGTGAGGTGGTGTAGCTGAAACAGAGGTATGGTAAGGTGTAGAAAGAGACCTGCCTCCACGGGAAATTGCATGGTGGTTAGGGGTTAATATTGAACTGGTAGTGTTCGAAAGTTAAGCGGTAGTATATTCTATCATGAAGTTTATGGGTGGTGCTAAAAGGGGTGGTCGGGATCGGTGTTGCTTGTGGTTAAACAGAGATCAGAAAAAATAGCCGAAAACGATCTAGGCCACAAAAAAGGAAAAGTGAAAAAAATAATTATCTTTGTTGCAAAATTACGTAATATTAGGCATTAGCCTTAGGTAAGTTGTCTAAGGCTAGTATTATATTCGTTATTCCCTATATAAATTTGGGTTTAAGGAAGTGAAATTTTCCGTACGTTGCAGAGAAGGAAAGGGAACTATTTGTTGCCGAATTAATGTCCGATGCCGCAAGCCATTTTTTGAAAAGTTCCTTCTTTAATTTTTTATATACAAGTACGAATCTGTGTTTGCCTACCAGACATAATAAATTGTCAAACCTCTGAGGTACTTTTGAGAATGGCGTCTTGATAATGAAAACATTTGATTTTAAGTTCACGTATAAAATTTTTCAAAATTAAAGTAGGTTTTACTAAAAAAGCAAATAGCATAAAATTAACCCCATTCGTTCGTAATGTTAAGAGATGACATATATTGTTGGTAGGGCTGTAAATGAACCGAGTTGTTCATAAACTACTCGTAGTTTGCTCCCCAAAGAACTCATTCATGTTCTTTTGTATAATATACAAACCGAACATAAACAAAATATTAGAACTCGTTTATTTAACGAGCCGAGCATGAACATTTCAGAGTGTTCATGAATGTGTTCGTGAACAGTTCGTCTAGATAATAACTTTATGATAATGTTCCAAACCCAAAAGTCATATAACTTAATTATAGTATCAATTAGTTTAAACTTGAAAATCCTAAAATCAGTTAGACAATTGGATCAAGTAAGGTGTAGTTCTGGTTTAAAAATAATTGTTTTGAACGAGAACACGAGTTTTCAAATTCGAGTTCGATTCATATAAATAAACGAACGAACTCAAGCCGAACACGAGTTTTGTGAAACGAACTGCGAACGAGTTCAAACAAAATTTTGAAGATTAAATGAACAAGAACATAACCTGAAACTAAACAAACGAGTTTGAACTTACCTCTGTTCGGTTCGAACTCAGTTTGCATACAGCCCTAATTGTTGGGTTCATTTTCTAACAACTCTGCTTTTAGGGTAAATGATAACTTAACATGGTATCATGACTCTAGTTTGGTAAGGCCTTGGATTCGATGCACATTTAGTATTCTTTTACACTATTCATGATTCACTTTAATAATTAATAGCTTTCAATTAATCTCTTAAAACAGATGCTAAGTTACTTACTTAACATCTTCTAACATCAAAAGCCTTTAATCTTGGCATGCCAGTGGCCACTCATGCATACTGGCCACGCATTTATAGGGTAGCAAGTGAGTAAATACAAAGAGAAGCTTCCCTATGCCTTCACCATGTGCGCGAGAAGCACAAGACACGGCCAGGCCAGAAAGATCCCGATGATATACTTCAGGGAAGAAATACATAAAATTATGAGATAGGAACCTGTAACCTTCTTTCCTCTTTTCATTAAATAGTCGGATAGAAGACAGAGTGATGAGCCATCCAAGGATATAATATATAAATGTCTTAGAGCTATCAACCTACTAAATGCCACCACCAAACTAGCTCCTAGCTAACTCCCTTGATCTTTTCTTAAAAAGGGCAAGGCTTTGCCTTAAATTGGCAGTGTGTACAAACAAATATCAGTATCTCTGTCTAGCTTTGAGATCTATGTAGGGTAATGTAAGTGCATAATGCTGTGGTTCATACTCAGAAAAGATGAGAGATAATTTGCACAAAAAGACGTGCAGTGGTTAGGATGTCCAGGAGGCCAGTAGTTGACCTGAGTACTACTCCCAGTGGATCCGCATTTTCTACTACTACCAACGAAAAAGAATTAGCGACGAAAGAGTTTGATAAATGTCACTTGAGGTCGCAGGTTACCCACCTGTACGTGCTCTAAGTTTAGGAGACAAAATGGTTGCATAACGCAATATCAAAATCCAATTTCCAATGCTTGGTATTCTTTAACAATTTAGTACGGATTTTTGTTTGAAGTTTATCAAAAGACGAGCAAACCGCCGTGCATCTACACTTAAATGCTCGTAATTCTCTTTGTTAAGTACAGTAGTTATAACTTTGTCGAAGATTGGCAGATCATCGACTAGCAGCCTCCGATGAAAATATTATTTTCATGGTCATACAAGTCGAATACCGGTCATTGCAGTTTCATGTTAAGTTGCAAGAGCTTAGCTACATAGTTCAAAATTTAATCATAAACAGGAAGAAGAAAAATTGTTGCTGGACAATTGAAGGTCTCTAAGTAGAAGGTGCATTAGTGGTACATATCAGTTCATCCTTCCTGCCAGGGTTAGTAAAGATGGTACTCTTGCCTTTGAACAAAACGAAAGAAGTGGATGAAGAAATTTGTATTATTTTAGATCCAATGAATATCATCGTTTATTCACTTAGTTCCCATGTTTCTTTTTTGCAACTCTATAAGAAAAATAGTAAGAAATTAATTAAAATCAAGAACAGAAAAAGATGCTGAACACTAATAAGATCATATACATTTGCTGAAAATTAACTCTTTCTTTTCTTTTTGGAGCCAACAAGCAGCTAACACCAAACACTTGTATTGCCAGTCCTGGCAGTTGAAGCCACACTACCACAGAAAGAAATCTAGAAAAAAAAGTCCACGAGTCAAGAGCCACAACCTCCAAACATGAAATTGAAAGGGAAAGATATCAAGGACGGAAGATTGATTCCTTAAGCATGTAATACTAATACCTTAACCAGATCTACGGCCAACCATGGACATCAAAGCTTTCTTCATAATCACAACCGAATATCCACCGTATTCCTTGTCCCTGTGATTGACACCAAAACACAGCATTGAGTGAGGAGAACCATGGGACACATGTTCTTCGTCATCCACGATAATCCTATCATCAAGTGATCCCATGCTCAGAAATCGCCTCCTTCGCCGAAAGGCCTTGGATGGTGTCATTGGAACACCAGACATGGATGAGAGCGACGACGACCATGATGATGATGAGTCCAGAGAAGAAGGTGGTGATGTTGGCATTACCACCTGGCTGGCTTTCTTCAGATTGATTCTCAGGAACAAAGTGTGCCAGAGCTGCTTGGATTTTGAGAAGTGTTTCTTGGTGTGTTTCACATTGTTGTTGGAATAGTAGGAAGGGGGAGGGGTGAGAGGAGGGAGGGAGTGGTCAGAAAATTTGTGTTTTGGGGTACCAGGCTGAGACTCCCACATGAACGGGACTGCACCAGCTACGCCTCCATAGTAGACTCTGAATGAAGGGTTTTTCATGGAGCTTTCCTTTGACATAACCCTAGAGAAGAACTTGTCATCTTCCTTGATTTGCATCATGGCTTTGATATGGAGTGTACTACTAGTACTCCCTTGGAGGAGAGTGAAGATGGAGAGGAATAAAGGGTGAGGGAGCTAGCTGTAGCTTGGGGTTCAATTGAGCATTCAAGTCGTATAACACACACACACACACACACACATATATATATATATATATATATATATATATATCTATCTATAAGGGTCATGTTAAATTTACTGTTATTTACATTAGGATTTGTGTCAAGATCCATATAAAGTTTTAATGTCAGCAACTTCCACAGAATAATAATGCACAACACACTTTGACCATCCAATGTGTTTTTTATCGGCTTAAGAAGTCTAGACTAGAATTGCTCGTACCAACGTCCTTGATGGACTGCCTGAACTTATTGCAGCAACTCTCGTGCGGCATGGGTTAGAGAAAATAAACCGTGAAAGCATCCACCTTAAAATCAATTAGCAACGAGGGGAGAGGCTTACAAGGTTTATATATTGACATGCTATTAACTTATTTCACCGATGTGAGATTGATATCCGTTGTGGGGTTTATATCTCTCAACACAAACATGAATAAAATTATCCCTTGTAGCCAAAGTTCATTTAATTAGAATTTTGTCTAAGTGGAATCACAAATCATGTCATGCATCTTGTTGAGCTATATTTTACAATATAAACTTGGCACAGCCTAAACTTGAATAAGAAACTTAAAAAGTGTAGCATCTACTTAATGTTAAAAATAGTTTAATTCCAAAAAGGAACCAGGAGATTATCTATGATGAATATGGGTGGGCGACTTTGCTAATCAATTTTTTATTTTTTGGGGACAGAGGAGCTTTATTAATCCTGATGCAGAAAGAATATAACTTGGTTTCACCTCGGATCAAGTCCTGCTTACCACGGATGGGGTGAGGGGGAAACTTCAAGTGAATTTTGATGAACAACCAAAGATAGGGCTAGTAATCAAGCGATCAAAGCATCGAATTGTTGGCCCCAAAAATTGGGTCTGAGTTGTTATTAGGTAGGTTATGCTTTCCCTACTTTATCTGTTATTAATATCATTTTACTTCAAGAAGGGAAGCACCATAAAAGGGAGAGAATTCAAAACTTTAGAACATATTCATGAATGGGTATTAAATTGTATACCTTTCTGGTGAGGAGGGTTACGTCACAAGCGTCTTTCCATGAATGTGAATCACTTGTGATGTACGAACTACTAATTTGGGCTCAGTAGGGCAAGGACGGTGATCTAAACAAGGAAAACACGCTTGCATAAGGGGCGATGAGAATTAAATTGCATGGTCCTCTGGGTTGGTATGAACATATAAATGAGTGTGGGAAGAGTGGTCCTTGATACATTCTCTAGTAGGTTGTGGTGAAGTGACATGACCCCTAACGTGCGGAAAGAGGGATATTTAGGGAGCGTACGTTTATCTTTTTTGTATTGTAATCTTGTAATGATGGCAAAAAAATACTCTTTTTTTTATACTTTTATTATTTTGGATACTCAATTTTGGATGCAATATTCAAAATAGTGCCAAAAAAGGTTAAAACACCTTAGAGGTGTTTTCACCTTTTTTGGGTTTTTGCCGACAGGGTTGGATTCCATGTCAGAAAGGTTTTCTTGTTTACTGTTCACCCTTCTCTCATCTGTCTCTCTCTTCATTTTTACAGAGAAACTCACCCTAGTTTCTCTAAAGCACCTTCAAGCCATTGCCTGGATCTTCGACTCCCTCTCACCCTATCTTCAACGGCATCACCCTTGCTTAAAGAGGCTTTCTCAATAGACTGCAACCTATAGTTTGAAGGTGCTTCTTCACCTGCCATGCCGGACTGAATTAATCTTTCAATTAAAAGGGCTTCTAATCTTTTCCCGGCCCAAGTTCCTATCAAGTGTTGTTACCGTGTCTAACCTAGTGCCGAACAAGGGTTTTTGCAGCCTCGCTAAGAAATGGATCAGCGGGTGCTCTCGTCCAACGCCGCCGCTCAGCTCTGGCAAGGCATCGACTTGCTTCTTTCAAGATGGAGCGCACTTCAGATGGCCGTCGATAAAGAGTGGGGCAGCCGCGATTCTGGACAGATAGCTCAGCAACTCGCCCTCGATATCTTCTGCTTAGAGCCCGCATCACCCATTAGGACCTTACCTTTCTACATCGCTGATGACCACAAACCACTAATATATGATGATTCATGCTGGTAGCCGGCTTGTCGCCCTAGATTCAGGTGGTGACAAATTGTCTACCACACATCCCATAGCCCATAAAGATGCCATCGTGGTGGACTCCTCTGTATGAATCTCGTCGTTGTGTAGGATCCAAGGAAGGGCACCTTGGAATGACCGAAGGAGTGGGAGCCTTTCGAGTTGGTTCGTCAATGGGGAAGAAGAAGAAGCAAGAGGGAGAAACACAGATCTGGGAGTGGTTGGCATCCTTGATTTGGGAGTAAGGCTAATACTGGAAAAAAATAATGGTAACGGTAATGAAAAGAGAAATAAAAACGGTAAACATACAAAAACAACTGAAAAAGGTAAACACAAAAAGGTGGTGAAAATTATAAAAGTATATAACCATAATTTGTGATTGAATACAAAAATATTAAAAACGAAAACACAATACAAATACACAAGTGTAAACGTACGAGCCCTTATGTTTTTGGAATGAGGCAATACTGAGACGGAGTTCTTAGGTATCACAAGCTTATCATTTTAGCGACGAATAAAAGGCTATGCTAAACAAAATTCAACTTTTTGTCCTTTGGTCATGCGAAATTCACTTTTAAGTTTCTTTTCGGACGGTATCACTTGATTTTTCTAGTCAAGCATAACAAAAAGTTTCTCGCTTAATAATAAGTGTACTCAAAAAGCAGAACTAGTAAATAGGAATATTGAGTGTGCTTGAAGAACTAGCAAACAGTTATATGTTGAGCCTGATTTTAAATAGTCATATTGTCAGCATAAAGTATTGCACACTAGTCCTAATCTCGACGGTCCCAAAAGACATTGCATGGTAAATATCTAGTTTTGGCGCTCTACGTGCCTCCTTTATATCTTGTACTTTCGGTTGAGAGAATTATGTGATAGAGTGAGAACAACAATAAAGTGAGACTTTGAGCATTGCACTGTAAACTATTGATAGAATAGTAGAATCACAACTTGGTCATGCTTAGGGGATGTAGGCGTACTGGTGAGTATTGTAAATCTTGTTCCTTCATTTTTCTTCTTTATATTGAATGTATTAATTTGCAAAACATAAATAAAAATAAATAAATGACGGAGTAAATAAGGGAGGATTCAAAAAGTCTAATCGGGGGTGCCAAAAAATCATAAAAAAATATGATGGCTAACATAATAAAATTCAAAAGGTTCAAGTTCACATAAAACATGAATAATCAAAAATACATTATAATTAGCGTCACTATTAATATTAGTCAACAATAAATTTTAATTTTGCATTGAAAAAGCTTAACTATTACTGTATAAATTTATTACTAATGTAATTGTTAACTATATGAGTAAATTAGTTATGTATAAGTTAACCTACTATAAGAATTTAAACTTAAAAAAAAAAAAAGAATGAACCTTAGTCTTTTTTTTTTCTAATTTGAAATTTTGGAGTTTAGAGGAATGAAAATAAAGCAAGAAAATGAAGAAGATAATGACTATGACAGGTCACAAAGAGTAAAAGATATAACAAATTAAATCTAAATAAATTAGTGTTACAATATAATGTATTTTTGTAAACATTTTAAAAAGATCAAGAAGATCTAAGGCCGGTTAGTTAAGTCCAATACCAATCTTAGCTTAAAGGGCAAGGCCTTTTATTGGCTACTGCTTTTAATTCAAAGGACATGATAGTATTTTAAATATATTGAATAAAGAAGAATTCCAAAAAAAAATGAGGGTGCCATGCCCCTTCCCACCCCACCCCCGCCCCCGCCCGCCGCGGTGATGGGGAGGTCCGCCCCTGGGAGTAAAAACAACCAAAAGGATACGTAACCCTATATGGCCTGAACCAAGTCAAACAAGTAGCAATTACTCCCTAAAAAACCTCATACTTCTTTGTCTAAGTGATTCATTAAACACGGACGTGCCAAAACAAAGTGGCTTATAAACCCAAATTGTATGTTGCCTGGACCTCATGCTTGCTTTATAAAGTAGTTGTCTCAAATTACAAGGTAACCAGTTCTTAGAGCTGATGGATCATGACTCTCACCGCAATGTCCATCTTGTTTTCTTCTTTTGGCAATTTTGGACACTACAGTGCCTTTTGAACAATCATGCAAGCAATCATATCTTACGTACATCCTGACACACCATGGTATGTGGTAGAGAAATAAGCTCCAGATGGTGGTTTGCTCAATGATTCTTCAATCTACTCCGAAGTCTCAACTAGTCTCCAGGGTGGTCCTGGATTGGATAAAACCCTAGACTTAGGCCCCGTTTGACACTCTTTTTTTCTCTTTTTTTTTCAGTTTTAAAAACTGAAAAAAAAGGAGCGTTTAGTAATCATTTTTTTTTCAATTTAAAAAATCAGTTTTTAAATTGCAGAGTAAAAAAAAAACTCCAAAAACTGGTTTTTTTTTTCACTTTTGGTTTTTTTTTTCGACCACCACCACCACCCTCCCACTGCCGGCAGCCACCTCAGGCGACCACCGCCGGAGACTGCCGACAACCACCTCCGGCCGCCGGCGTCCACCGGCAGCCACCTCCGGCCGCCGGCAGTCACCGCCGGAGACTGTCGGCAGCCATCTCCGGCCGCCGGCGACCACCGCCGGAGACTGCCGGCAGCCACCTCCGGCCGCCGGCGACCACCGCCGGAGACGGCCGGCAGCTACCTCCGGCCGCCGGCCACCACCGCCGGTGACTGCCGGCAGCCACCTCCGGCCGTCGGCCACCACCACCACCACCGTCGACCACCGCTACGCCCCACCACCGCCACCGCAAACCACCAAAAAAAAAGTCAAAATAAAAAGGGTTACCAAACACCAAAAAAAAAACCTCAAAAAAAAAGGGGTTATCAAACACCCACTTGTTTTTATAAAAAAAAAAATTAAGCTGCTCTTTAAAAAACTGCTATTTAAAAACTGAAAACCAAAAAAAAAAATTTTGTCAAACGAAGCCTTAGCCTTTTTTACTTTCTTGCTTACTTGATATGACACTCGTGTGTGTGTGTGTGTGTGTGTGTGTATATATATATATATATATATATATATATATATATATATATATGGGAGTTGATCCGTTGATAGCGCTAGCAAAATGGGGTATTTTGCTAGCGCGATCTGGCCGTTCACCCTGAAAGATGGACGACCCAGATCGCGCCTTTTTCCAAAACTGTCAGCCGTCCGCCATAAAGTCTCGCGGACGGAATTTTTTACCTTTTTGCCCTCCTCCCATGTCCGCGAGACTGTCTCGCGGACGACTTTCGATTCCTGACATGTGTCAGGAAAAAGGCGTCCGCGAGACAGTGTAGCGGACGCCCTCTAGAGCCTAGAAAGTCTCCTGTCAGAGCCCCGAGAACTGTTCCCCTTGGTATCTGTGACGTCAACAGTGTCCGCTTTGTGGGAGCTGTACAATGTAGCGGACGACGTCCCTTCGTCCACTCTCTCCTGCTATAAATATTAATCAGATCGGGCTATATATATTAATGTAGCGGACGGCGTCCCCTCTCTCTCTCTCTCTCTGTCGAACATCTAACCCAAGCCGCTACCCCATCTACGGCGACCCACATCTCCGGTGACCCACATCTTCGGTCACCCACATCTACGGCGACACCACCGTCCTCCCCTCAACGCCGATCTCGATGGCTTCTGGATCGGAGACCACCTACGCCTACGATTATATTGGCAACTTGCACCTGGTAGGCAAACACTTTTTCAAAGTCATGATGCCGGGATTTGAGCATGAACTTGTAGGCTATCCCTCTTTCTCTTTCTCTGTATTTTCGTGTGTTAAAAGTTTGATCTTTTGTTTTTCTTAACCAAAACTAACCTATTTTTTGTATTGTGTTTGGTAGGACATACCGGAAGCATTTACCAATCAATTTACAACAATTCATGATAGTGCAAGATTATATAGCCGCAAGGGGGCATGGCAGGTTGAAATCAAGCTGAAGCCCGGCCGACCCCAAAAAAAGCAATTCGCAGAGGGTTGGAACGTCTTCGTGCGCCAGCATGGCCTCGAACTCGGGGACTTTGTAGTGTTCGAACACCTTGGGTGGTGGGATTTTCAAGTTGTAATCTTTGATCGGAGCGCTTGTGAAAAACTTTCGTACCCCATTTGTGAACCCTAATTTATTATTATAATAAAAAATTTTATGTTCTTGTTCATTATGTTTCCAAATTTTTTCTTGCTTAAGTGTGCCTTTTTTTGTTGCCTTGATATATTGAGATCGTTGATTGTGAATCGTACATTATTTTTTTGTTTATTGAGATTGTTGATTCCGTCGCTAAAACAAGTCTTCGGGCGTCAGTTTATTAAAATAGCATTAACCTACTATGTCGCTAAAACAAGTCTTCGGGCGCCAATTTATTTCAATTTATTAAAACTGCATTACGGGCGCCCAATTTATTACATTATGCTACATTGTATAGCTCTATATATAGCGGACACCAAAATCTAGCTCTACAATATAGCGGATATAAGGCCTCCGCTTAGGCCGGGGTTCGGGAAGGTCAGAACTAAATGTCTGGTCCATGCCAACCATCTTCTGACCCCGAACTAAATGTCTGGTCCGTGCCAACCATTTTCTGGTCCAACACTATTTTTTTTGTTTTCGGTATCTATATCCGCGATACTATATAGCGGACAGTCTATCGTCCGCGATACTATATAGCGGACAGTCCCGCAGAAGGAACAGACTGGTGTCATCCGCGATACTATATAGCGGACAGGTGTCATCCGCTACATTGTATAGCGGACAGCAAATATATATTCAAAAAAGTCCTAACTTCGACACTCTTCTCCGTTCTTCCTACTCACAAATATTTCCAGCTGCGTTGGTAAGCAGATCTGCGCAATTTCTTCATAAGAGCAGCTTTAATACCCTAATAGATCATGCAGAAGGAACAGACTGGTGTCATCCGCGATACTATATAGCGAACATGTGTCATCCGCTACATTGTATAGCGGACAGCAAATATATATTCAAAAAAGTCCTAACTTCGACACTCTTCTCCGTTCTTCCTACTCACAAATATTTCCAGCGGCGTTGGCAAGCAGATCTGCGCAATTTCTTCATAAGAGCAGCTTTAATACCCTAATAGATCACGTAAGTTCACAAAATCAATCCTTTACATGTTTCTAATCTATAGTTGTGATCAATATTGCGTTTTATGCGTGGTTTTGATTATGCATTGAGCATGTGCTAGCGATGATGAGAATTTATATATGTATGTATTTGTTCATGTGCTAGCGTTTGTAAAATTCGATTCCGTATATGTCTATATATCTATTATGCATGTGCTAGCGTCGTATTTTTGCGAGCGATTATCAAAATCCAAACTGAGAAGGTTTTTTCATAGTTTCAGTTGCAAAAAATGGAATTTATCCCTGGACCAGAAGATCCATCCGTGTTATACGACCAAGCCAACCATATCAGTACGCTCATATGGGATGGTGGAGTAAGATACATTATTTATCAACTTTCTTATTATTACGAACGTTGTTTTACCGTTCATTTTGCTTAAATTGTATTTATTAATAATTCGTAGGAAAGAGAACTTCTCACCACCGTAGAAGTATCTCGCGAGTTCACGAGATGGAAATTGAACAAGTCCCAGAAAAGGATACTGCGTGGAATTGGGTTTGGGATTTTCACGCATGGGCAGATCTTTCAACAGCTTGACCGGGCCTTGATAGGTGCCCTTGTTGAGAGGTGGAGAAGTGAAACGAATACGTTTCACTTCCCGCTCGGAGAGATGACAATTACCCTAGAAGATGTAGGGTTCATCTTGGGGTTGCCGGTGACGGGGCGGCCGGTAATTGCTCCTCCGTCAGACGCAACGAATAAGAGAACGGCGCGGGACTTCTTCACTTCGATACCCCAGGATCAATTTAGCACTGGTGGTATAAAGTTGAAGTGGTTGGTAGATACCTACGGGGTTTTGCCGGAAAACTATACGGGCCGTGAGCTTGTGGTGTACACAAAGGCCTTCCTCTTGTGGGTGATGGGGGCAATTTTATTCCCAACGACGTCGAAGAACACGGTCAGCGTGAAATATTTACCGTTGTTGGGTAACCTGTCGGAGGTTGGGGATTATGCCTGGGGTGCAGCGGTTCTTTCGTATCTGTACCGAGCATTGCACAAGGCAACGAGGCCCAACTCCAAAGCCATATGTGCATGTCTCTCGCTATTGCAGGTATATCATATAAATCATGTCTTCGTTATTGTGTTTTATTTTTGTTGAATCGACGATATAAATATAATTTTTTGATGTTCTCAGGTGTGGTCTTATGAACACCTTGCTCCCGGTGCACCAACGCGTAGGGATGGAACCGATAAAGTCTGGCCTCGGTTGTGTGCTTGGGAGTACAGCCGGAGGGCTAGCCACTACAAGAGGAGAGTCGATCCCCATCACAACATTACGTACTATCGAGGGGAGTTCGACCGTCTATCTCCGGGCCAAATGCGTTGGGCACCGTACATACGTTTGGCGCGACGGGTGGGAGAGTCGTTCGTCTTCACGCTCTCCGGGTTGCAGCGCACACCCCTGATCCATTTCGAGGTCGCAGAGTGGCAGCTGCCCGACCGAGCAATGCGCCATTTTGAGTTGGAGCAGGGTTTGCCAGTCGATGCCCCGGATATGAGGGTTAACAGGAACCCACCGGATGTCGGAGTGTTTGGCACCGCCAATGCGTACGAATTGTGCGCGGCCGAAATAAAGCTTTGGACTTCTTGGCAGGACACACTGGCGGCCATCGTCTCGGAGCCAGACCCCGTTATCAGCATCGATCAGTACGATGAGTGGTACTACCGCATCACGCGGAGGAGAGTAGCCCCTGTAAACTTTGAACGTGGGGAGAGGTATGCGCCTAGGGGTCAGATCGATGAGCGTATGGCATACAATCTCGTAAGTTGCCCAACAAGTCTGACTTGAACCAAATTAGTTGAATATAAATGTCTGATTGAAGTTACTTAATTTTTTATCTCTTTGGATGTAGGTTAATGCCTCGCTTGCATTCTTCCAGAAGTTGAGTGAGCGGAGGGATCTGGTGAGCGCAATGGGCGAGGATCTTTGCCAACAGGCTGTGACATTGGCTTTAGGCTGCGGGAATTTTTTGCGCCAAGCATCGGGACAGTCTTCGGGAGTCAGCCCGGGAATGGGTTATACGGGCGTCAGCCAGGGATACGGTGATCCCTCTGGACAGGCTTCAGGGGTGAGTCAGGGAGTTGGTGGTACCTCTGAAGCGGGGATGGGACAGGCTCAAGCGTCGTGGGGCGATTACAGCGGCCCCTCCTTCAATTTGTTCCCGGAACCCCTCTCTCAAGTCACGCAAGACTGTCCTTTCGGAAACTACGGTTTCTCCGAGGCACTGCCCATTGTCCCGTGGGCGGGACCAGTTGGCGGCCCCGGAGGGGAATATCAGCCGACTGAAGAAATGGCCGGAGAGCAATATCAGCCGGTCGAAGAAGGAATTGGAGGCCAATATCCCTTGATCTTGCCCCCCGGCGGAGGGCAATATCCCCCGGTCGACCCCCGAGGGCAATATCCGAAAGGGCATCCAGCCAGGCCCCTAAAGCCGCATAAATGCGATCTAATCCGAGCCCGTTATTTTAGCGGGGCCCCCCAAGACGGAGCGTCGTATGACGTGGATCACCCGGAGGGCTTGGATTACAATGCCTCATGGACAGAGATTGCCTCGCTGGCGCCGGGAGTTTGGTTAGACAGCGGTGTCATCTCGCACTACGTGCAAATTCTGAGGCGAAGGTGTCGGGAGCATCCAAACATCGGTCCGCGCGTGTTTATCTTGGATGCTTTTTTTCATCAGATCCTAGTACAAGAGTGGCACGACTGGGGCAATGCAAGGAAGGGGAAGGGGAGAACCATGGCCCAGTGGAAACCGTCCCCTAACCTACAAGCATATCTTGCTAGGGATAGTCCAGTGAGCGCAAGTGTTGCCGACGTGTTTCTAATCCCCTTTTTAGGGAATGCCCACTGGTACTTGGTTTGCTACGAACCATTACAGAGCACGGTATCAGTCGTCGACAGTCTCTACGATGATACCGACGTGATGCCTGTGATTGATATGTACCGAGGCATAGGCCAGTTGGATGCCATGGTAAGATCATGTTTCCTTCTTATTGTAACTTGCATATTATAAAACTGATTAATCTTATTTTGTTTGCTATGTTTAATGTTTAATGCTTATTATGTTTCTCGCAGAATCTTTTTGCTGCCCTGGTCAATGGTAGGCGTCGGGAGAAGGTATCGCACAGGCTGGACGTCATTTTTCGATTGAAGAGGAGTAGGCCCAAGCAACATAATTCCTCGGACTGCGGCGTCTTCCTCTGCATGTACATGGATTACATTTGCCGGTCTGAGAGCCTCAAGAAGACTGTCTGGAGCCAAGAATGCATACAAGACTTTAGGTATAGGATTGCTTGGCAAATTATGAATGGCTGGCCTAGAGCTATTAGGTTAATTGTAAATCCGTGTAAGGAACATCATTCCCGCGAGAGATGATGTTCCCCAATTCACATTGTAACGTTATATTCAACACTTTTTTAAAAAAAATTTATTGAATGCGATTGATTTTATTGACCGATATGATTTAACGGTGGGAAACCAAGTGTTGGATATCTGTCAATTTGCAGGGCAAGTGTTCAAAAAATAACCAAGTGTTCGATAATCAGTCTTTCTGCCCGGTCGTCCGCTACATAGTATAGCGGACGTAGAGAAAACAACCAAAAAAAAACTAAGGCCCCGTTTGACACTCTTTTTTTTCCTCTTTTTTTTCAGTTTTAAAAACTGAAAAAAAAGGAGCGTTTGGTAACCATTTTTTTTTCAATTTAAAAAACCAGTTTTTAAACTGCAGAGTAAAAAAAAAAACTCCAAAAACTGGTTTTTTTTTTCGACCACCACCACCACCCTCCCACCGCCGGCAGCCACCTCAGGCGACCACCGCCGGAGACTGCCGGCCACCGGCAGCCACCTCCGGCCGCCGGCAGCCACCGCCGGAGACTGTCGGCAGCCATCTCCGGCCGCCGGCGACCACCGCCGGAGACTGCCGGCAGCCACCTCCGGCCGCTGGCGACCACCGCCGGAGACTGCCGGCAGCCACCTCCGGCCGTCGGAGACGGCCGGCAGCTACCTCCGGCCGCCGGTCACCACCGCCGGTGACTGCCGGCAGCCACCTCCGGCAGTCGGCGACCACCGCCGGATACTACCGGCAGCTACCTCCGGCCGCCACCGCCGGTGACTGCCGGCAGCCACCTCCGGCCGTCGGCCACCACCACCACCACCGTCGACCACCGCTACGCCCCACCACCGCCACCGCAAACCACCAAAAAAAAAATCAAAATAAAAAGGGTTACCAAACACCAAAAAAAAAAACCTCAAAAAAAAAAGGGGTTATCAAACACCCACTTGTTTTTATAAAAAAAAAAATTAAGCTGCTCCTTAAAAAACTGCTCTTTAAAAACTGAAAACCAAAAAAAAAAATTTGTCAAACGAAGCCTAAGTGTTGGAGAGGTGGGTATTCTGCGGGGCCGTCCGCTACATAGTATAGCGGACATAGAGAAAACAACCAAAAAAAAAAACTAAAGTGTTGGAGAGGTGGGTATTCTGCGGGGCCGTCCGCTACATAGTATAGCGGACGTAGAGAAGACAACCAAAACAAAAAAAAACTTTGGTGTTGGAGAGGTGGGTATTCTACGGGGCCGTCCGCTACATAGTATAGCGGACGTAGAGAAGACAACCAAAGAAAAAAAAAACTAAGTGTTGGAGAGGTGGGTATTCTGCGGGGCCGTCCGCTACATAGTATAGCGGACGTAGAGAAAACACCAAAAAAAAAACTAAGTGTTGGAGAGGTATTCTAAATACCTTAGGTTTCTAATGTTGTGCTGCGCAGTGTAGCGGACAGTGTAAGAAATCACATATAAAAAAATGAGAGTAAAGGTTATTACAAAAAAATCATTACTAAAAGATTATTACAAAATGTCCGACAGGTTTGATGGCTCATAAAAGATTATTACAATAAATATTCAGTACACTAAAGTTCCACTGCAGCTTGTTCGTCCTCATCCTCGGCATCATCTTCTTCCCCGTCTTGCAAAGGCACTGGACTTATCCCCAGTGCCTTGTAATGGTTCCGCTTGTCGTGGTCGGTCATTTTGTTGCACAATGCACACCTTTTCAGCTTTTTTGGTTGAGTTGCCGTCTCAATAGAGCTTTTCATCCGCGTAGATCTCTTGCGGCCTTTCGTTTGCGATATAATTGGATCCAAAGGCCGGATATCATTGTCGTCTCCCTCCCCCGGCTCGTCATCTTCTGATCCCGTCGTAGGCTCGGTGTCAACCGCATTGCTGACTGAAGCTGCTTCCAATTGGTCGACGATGGGCTCTTGCTGCTGAGCTACCTCGAGGAGATGTTTATATCCGACCATTGTAGCAGCACCCTTTACGGACAAACGGGTGAACATCGTCACCAGATGATTATACCGCAACGTCTCTGATTCTTCAAAGTCAGTATACGGGTGCTCCGGAAAGGAAATGGTACCGTGCAACCTGTTTGCACCTTTCGTCCACCGTGGCAGGACGTATTTATCGGGGATTGTCCTGATATTCTTCTGTGTGAAAAACCGCAGAATGTGTCTACACAGGATGCCATGGAACTCAAACTTCTTGCAAACACATGTCACCGAGTCCGTCAATGTGTCGTGGGTCACCGTATAAATTCTGCGCAGCTTCTCAGGGACGAGGTCATTCACGAGCGAATAAACCTTGTACTCACGCGATGACTTTTCTGCCACCTTGTATATACTGTATCGCCCAATTTTTGCAGCTCTACTTGGTATAGCAGGAAGATCTCCTTCGTATAGACTTTGGCACCGTTCAGCTCCAGCGGGGTCTCAAGCAACCTTCTCCTTTGCTTGTACGTGGTTGCAAAGTCTGCAGCCCTTTCTTTCACGAACAACGACGCAACCGCTTTTTGTGCAGATGTGACGAAACTCTTCAAATTGGTAGCTGTACCCACATAACTATCGAACATGGCATTCATAGATTCACTCCTGCCCGTCGTTTTCATGCCCGCAGAAAAATGACTTCTCGTGTAAACGCCAATCCATTGCTCTTTGAGCCCGTACAAGTGCTGGAGCCACTCGTTGTCTTGCAATGAGTAATCCCGAACAAGCTTTTCCCACCTCTCCTCGAATTCCTCAATCGTTAATGACTTGAGGACGCATTTGTCAAAATCCTGTTTAAAGTCTGGATACTTTGCGTACATGTGATGCAGACGTTCCGGGTATTTGTTGCTTATGTGCCAAGTGCACAAGTTGTGTCGAGTATCTGGGAAGACGGTAGCAATAGCCTTCTTCATTGCCAAATCTTGATCGGTGATGATAACAGTCGGTGCTTTGAAGTTCATTGCTTCCAGCCACACCCTAAACAACCATTCAAAAGAACTCTCGCTCTCGTCCCTTAACAAGGCGAACCCGAACAGGATGGAGTGATAATGATGATTGACGCCCGTGAAAGGAGCGAATGGCATCGAGTACTTGTTGGTACGGTATGTGGTGTCGAAAGTCACGACATCCCCAAAATGCTTATAAGCTAGCCTCGAACGACCGTCGACCCAAAAAATTGTGCTAACTCGATGCTCGTCGTCAAGTTTATAGTCGAAGGTAAACTGCGGGTCCTCCATCTGCATCCGTTTCAATAGGCTCATTGTCGCTTGCTCATCATTGAGGTCATACGCGGCTCGTCTATGGGTTCGGACCGCGTTACGAACGTCTGTCGTGTTAAAGTTTAAATTTTGAATTCCCCCAGCCTGTTCAGCAAGAACATTAATCATGTCGGTAGGTCCTAGCCGCGCATCGCTCATTGTGTGAATTAGGCTCCTCGCGACCTTACCCATCTTCTTGTGTTGATGCATCTGACTCACCTTAGAAGGGGTTACTAACGGGTGATTGTGTGCCAGTTCCAGGCTGGTAATAAGCCAATGATCTTGTTTGGCTTTATAGCTTACGAACATCTTGACCTGGCAATTCGTGCGCGCAAAGCAATCCCGTCTTCTCCGCGCATACCCTATTTCGTCATCATCACTGTCATCGTTGCCTACGCGTGTCTCATTTTGCACTGGGTTTCTGCCCCTATGACACTCGTATAAGCGAGAGCATATCCTTTTCGATACGCTGCTTGTTCTTGTAGTTTTTATTCTAATGCCAAAACCAACCCTCAATGAATACGCTCGAAAACATTCTCCAGCTTCTTCCAATGTTTGAAAGGTTCGTCCTAGATACGGATCACTAGCATCTACGGGGGTGTTGGAGCTCGACACGAAATCAGACATTGTGAAACAAGACCTATGTAGAAATAGACTACGCTTATTATCTCAAAATTATCTTGACGAATAGACCAATTTAGGATACCATATACATAATCTCAAAAGTGTCTCCCATTTTGCTAATTATATATTTACTGAACATAACAAATTAAAATTACTAAGATAAACAGACAAATTCACCATGCCAAAATACAACAAACATATCTCAAAAAATTCAAATTTTAATAGGATACACGTGTCGAAGTTAGCGAACCTCAAAAAAATCGAAATTAACTACAATGAATTAGTTTAAAGTTAACAAATTAATTTCTAGAACATCACAAGTTGATGAATAGAGTGACAAATTTCTAGAACATCACCAAAGATCTATAATTTTTTGTCGAAAAAAAATTATATTTTATCAGTCAATTCACCCAGAAAACGGTAGCAAGATCACAAACTTACCTTGCTTGAGTATGCTTGAACCAAGTGTTACTCGAAGCTTGAAGGGTGCTGAAAATGGAAGCAAGTGAATCCGAAGCCCGCAAAAATTTTGCTGAAAGAGCCGAGAATTAGGGAGCTGAAAATGGAAGCAAGACTGTCAGTCGGCCGTGAAAATTTTGCTGAAAGAGCTCCCACAAAGCGGACACTGTTGACGTCACAGATACCAAGGGGAACAGTTCTCGGGGCTCTAACAGGAGACTTTCTAGGCAACCGACGGGACAGGTCCTGACATGTGTCAGCCTAGAAGGCGTCCGCTACACTGTCTCGCGGACGCCTTTTTCCTGACACATGTCAGGAACCGAAAGTCATCCGCGAGACAGTCTCGCGGACATGGGAGGAGGGCAAAAAGGTAAAAAAAATCCCGTCCGCGAGACTGTATGACGGACGGCTGACAGTTTTGGAAAAAAGGCGCGATCTGGGCCGTCCATCTTTCAGGATGGACGCCCAGATCGCGCTAGCAAAATACCCCATTTTGCTAGCGCTATTAACGGATCAGCTCCATATATATATATATATATATATATATATATATATATGGGAGCTGATCCATTAATAGCGCTAGCAAAATGGAGTATTTGCTAGCGCGATCTGGGCCGTCCATCCTGAAAGATGGACGGTCCAGATCGCGCCTTTTTCGAAAACTGTCAGTCGTCCGCGACACTATGTCGCGGACGGATTTTTTTACCTTTTTGCCCCTCCACCCGTCCGCTACATTGTATCGCGGACGGTCCAAATCTTCTTTTACATTTTTTTTAAGTTCGTCCGCTACATAATGTAGCGGACGTTTTTAACAAAAATACCGTCCGCTACATTATGTAGCGGACTATTTTACTTTCTCGAAAAGAGACATCTGTGTTGTCAGAGCTCTTGAAAAAAGACAACCAACTTTTATTTTCTCTTTCCCCCTCATCTCTTATCTTCTCTCTTCTGGATGAGCTCCTTCAAGACGGTGGAAGGGTGATAGAAATGGAGGAGGTTGAAGACCCTAGAACAAAATGACAATCTGTTGCTAGCCAATTTCATGAATGGTTCCAGCCTGCAGGTGGAAGTGCTAATTAAGTGTGCTCGTTTTGGAGTCTTTTTTACCAATGGCAATCTGTTGCCAACGAACTTCATGAAGATTTGTTCATCAGGATCAAAGTAAGAAGAGAGAGAAAAGAATGAGAGAAGGGAGGGAAAAAAAGAAGACTAGTCCGCTACATTATGTAGCGGACTAGTCTTCTCTTTTCCCTCCCTTGCGGACACATTAATGACACAGAAAAGTCATACCACACATGTGTGGGCCTGTCATTCGTCCGCGATACTATGTCGCGGACGGCATGGAGGGGCAAAAAGGTAAAAAATGTCGTCCGCAATATTGTGTCGCGGATTACTTTTTTTTGACATGCGTCAGGGCCTGTCAGTCGTCCGCGATACAATGTAGCGGACGGGTGGAGGGGCAAAAAGGTAAAAAAATTCGTCCGCGATATAATGTCGCGGACGACTGATAGTTTTCGAAAAAGGCGCGATCTGGACCGTCCATCTTTCAGGACGGACGGCCCAGATCGCGCTAGCAAATACTCCATTTTGCTAGCGCTATCAATGGATCAGCTCCCTATATATATATATATATATATACACACACACGATGCTCTCTACTACCGTTTGTCGTCGAAGTCCCTTAAGCCCAGTTGCACAATGCAAAAACTATAGTAATTGGATTAAACTTTCATTATAACATGATATTCGAAGAGCTTCCAATGATCTTAAATCATTTAATACACATATGTAACGGTTCCTTTCCCTTTTTCTGAGAACAGGCATGACAAATGACTCTTGGATAGTTAGCCATGCGTGATGCATTACGTCCTTACTCCTTTGCTATGTTAGACCTGAACAGTTAATCTTTCCAACAAGCATCATGCTTCCATGTTGCAGCAATATACAGCAAGGTATAGTTTAAAGATCTCATAATCCCCTCCTCCAGTGCATGTCATAATCATGTGATTATTCTTCCTAAAATGATGATCGGACGTTTATGAGGTATGTCATCAGAACTAAATGACAACTTATTAACAGTACAATATTGGTCCGAGCAGCTCAAAGGTCCCCTCCCCTCACCCTAGCTAGTCAATCTGTAAGCAATTGATTCAATATAAATCTGATCTGGAACAAAAATTGCAGGGGGAGGTGGGAGACACAATCATATCCATACAGGGTCATATGGGTCCTCTGGCCACGGTTGATGCTCATGTGTAGGCTTTGATACTCTTGTCTGGGACACCAAGCATGCTCCCTTACACAAGGTAAAATGTATTTGGAGCATTGTCGGTGGGTTGTGTAATTCTGCAGACCTGACTAGAAGAGTTCATATATGAAGGCAATTGCTCTTATACCAAGAAACATTTTAGATTTGATAACAAGATTGTGGTTACCAAAACTTTTGTAATACCATTTTGGCATTCTCTGGTCCCAAACGTTGCTACAAACGAATTGAAAACTGCTAAAACACAAGGTGTCTTTCATAAGGCTTGAGAGAGTCTATCGAGAAAGAAATAAATTTATGCTTAAGCTGCAGGGGTATTTTTCAACTATTTCAAATTTGTGACTGCTGTTAAACAACGGGATAGAAAATAGCCAAATTTGAGCTCATAGAGGGATGGATATGTTTCCACTCTTACCAATAAAAAAATAGTACATCATTGTTAGCACTATCTTCCGCTTTCAACAAAAGAGTGGACCGATGAGGGGGATACAAAGCCCATCTAAAGGGCGCTAGCTAAATGTGGGCCGCCGTGTTTCGGTGTCGAGAGCCATAAGTAACATTCAAGAAGTGAAGACGTTGAATAACAACTCTGGTGTCGATGATGGCTAGTCTCACCGCCCAAATTGGGTTCGAGAAAGGGTTGTTAATGATGTTGTTGGCGTCAACTACGAAGATAATGTATCTGAGCTTAAAGCCAAATTTATTGCCAAGAGGGCAGGAAATGCTTCTGCAGCTTCAAGTTTAGGGGAGTGGCAAAAAATCTGTTTGAGCAGAGGTAATGATGCCTGCAGAGTTTCGGCAGGTTGCAGCAATGCAGGATTTTTTGGGGCGAAAGGCAACATCAAACATAATTTTAAACCTCCAAGGGGTGGAGGTTGCCAGATTGATTAGGGAGTGGGATGTTTTGGTTAGAAGAGGGAAGAGTGGTAATTGAGGAAACTTTGGTTAATCGTTTTTGGAAACCTTTAATGGATTAAAACTGAGGTTTTCAAAGATAATTCGGTTTCTGGTAAGCCAAAGGATGTCAAAGAGAGTTGCAACCATGAGAGTGTATGAGTTTTTGTTATCATCAATTAGGCGAGGAGGGTTCAAAATGTTCTATCTGTTTCGGGATGGTTGGGCAATTTTGTGGCGGCCAGAAGTCTTGGGGCGAGGACATCCAGAGTAATATGGTAAGATCACAGTCAAGGAAGAGGGGGAAGTTGTTTTCGAGTCGTTACAGATAATATCAGAGTTGACTTTTGAAAGTTCGGATTGGGCTATCTAGTCGGGTTGTCAATGGTTAGAGGAAACGGTGAATGCCTAGGTATATCACATATCAAGAGAATGATTTGGGTAACGAAGGGTGAGCGGGGTATATTTCACATTGGCTAGAGAGAAAGATTTCGAGCTATGTGCTATCGAGGCTTAGCGATGACGCTAAGGCACAAGGTGAAGAGATTGTAATATCCTACATTTGATGTGGGATGATTTGTGATTAGCCTTATAAGATTCTACCCGTAAACTCATAAATACCTACCTGACTAGTTCTTCTGAGGGAGACATTATCTTGTGGTGGGGCTGTAGACTAGGTCGTTATATGACTGAGTTTCAAGATTCTTCAGGTTTGCGGAACAATATTGTGGGAGGTTTGGTCTCTGGTTAGTCAGTTTCAAAATGGAATGATTTGGGGCCAGAGGGTTTTGTTTGTTGGTGTGAAGTATGAGGGGTTTATGGTCAGAGAAGGTGGCATAAAAATGGGTGATCGTGGCATCAGGAAAGAGGGTATGCGATTACTCTGGGTGAAGGCATAAAATAAAGACCCAAGGGCCCAGCAAAGTAATGGTCAATGCAAAGGCCAATGTAGCCAAGGCGAAGGCCATGACTGCCTTAGCCTTGGTGGCCAATGCCAAGGCCAAGCAAGATTGGCTGTGGGCTTGAACAGAAAAGGCAATAAGAGCTTGCCCAGGAGTACCCAAGCGACTTGAACACAGTCGAGGAGCTTCTCTTGTCAGTAAGAGTGATGACTGCCTTCTGTTGTCAGCAAAAAAAAAAGAGGCAATTTTTTTCCTTTTTTCTGCCTAAGTCCCTACACCATTTGATCATCACTCTCTCTCTCTCTCTCTCCCCCTTTCTCCCCCCTCTCTCGCTCTCTCCCCCTCCCTCCCTCCCTCTTTTTCGTACCACCACCACCATGGGATCAATGACCGCTGCCATAATAAATTAGGACCCATCCGCTTTGCCAGCACGAAGAACCCCATCCGACTGTCGTGCCACCACACAAAGGAACACACCCCACCGTTGTGCCACCATGAAGAACCATGTCTTGCCACAATAGCCACCATGGACACAACTAGTCTCCCCCAATCTCGTCTCTTCTGTCCTGCACAGCAGCCACAAAAGCCATTTTAAAACCACCTTAACCGCCAAACTACAACAATGTATCACCGATCGCCTCCGCAACAGCCACCTCAATCACCATACGCCACCCCTCAATCGTCGATCCACATACCTTCTGTTCGGTTCGACAGTCCACTGTCACAAAATAAAAGCAATACGAGAATATGGTTGTTGTGGTAACTAGTTGGTAGAGGCGATGGTGTTGGGTGTGGCAGAGGCAGTGGTGAGGCTGGAGTTGGTAGAGGCAGTTACGCTGTTAGGTCTAGTGGAGGTGGTGGTGCTGGGCTTGGTGAATGTTGTGATAAATCAATGGTCTTTTTCTTGCAAAAAAAAAATTGGACGGACCAGATAATTTAGACGAGGGACATGGACTTGCGAATGGGCCTGTTAGGCAAGTTGTTCGAACTTTTTTAAGTTTTTAAGGGCAGTACATTAACTTACCATATCAATAGTAGGGAAAATTGTTAAAAAAAAATCAAAAATATTAGTGAAAAAAAACTTATAAACATAAAGGAACAGGATGAAGTTTTATTTTATTCTTAAAGTAGGAGTCCACAATACAAAAAAAAGAAATAAAAACTAAAAATTAGAAATATAAACGAACTAGCTCAAGTAGTGCAGTCCATTGTTTTGGGATTACCTCTGGCCATAGAAGGGGATAGTTTGGTTGACTGAAGAGCAAGAGTGCCAAGACTTTGCTGCAACTCTGTGAAGTTATGGGTCTCCTCCCATTAAGGAAAGTGAATTCCGAGCAAGGGCAAGCAAATTGAAAATTTTTCCCACTCACCCTCTTCAATTTCCTTCCACCTTTTTGGGGCTTCCAGGAAATTCGAACGTTACACTTGCACCTTTTTCAAAGTACATACATCGCCACATAACGTTACTCTCTTTTCTGTCCACTCTCTTCAATCTCCCATTTCTCTCTTTTTCCACACACTGTTGTCTCTTCTTCACTCTACACAGGCAGACTTTTTATGCCCTCTGTTTAATGTCTCTTTGCTAAAGTACAACGTTTGTGAACGTAAGTTTGTCTTTTCTGGTCCACCCATTTCGCCATTTTTGAGTTTAGGGTACTGGTCTTGTCTTTATATGGCGCTACAGGGCTCCAATCGCGAAGCAGCGGAAACCCTAGAGATGAAAGGGTTTGTTTTGAGGTCTAAAGGTGACCCGGATTCGGAGAAGATGAAGCAAGACGGTGTGAGAGGCGAAATCGACACTTCGGCGCCGTTTGAGTCTGTGAAGGAGGCAGTGAGTCGGTTCGGTGGAATCGGGTTTTGGAAACTCAGTTCCTACAAGCCCTCCGAAGCTTATGAGGTAGTGTCTCACTCTTTCTGTAATGTGTCCGTGTGTGTCTACAACTCTACGTTGTGTTAGTATCCGCAGTGAGGCTTTATTTATTTGAGGCTTTGTTGCTTGAAATTTCTGTAACATTGTAGGTAAACTAATAAAATTGTTCCTTGTGATGGCATATATGATGTTAAATTTTCATTGCATTTGTAGCATTTTTTTTATATTGTATGGTGTAATTAACTAATTGAATAGTTTGAGAGACCATTGCCTTGGTTTTATTTGCTCCTCACTTTCTCTTGGATTCTGTGATTGACTGGATATTTGGTAGCCTAAAACAAGCAGATAGGCAAAACTTGCATTTAAACAGTATTGGGCCATATAACTACGAAAGCAAATGTTGTTCTGCTCTATCAAAGATCTTCTTTTTTTACGTGCTCATTTAGAACCATTCTGATCTAGTCTGAGTCCTATATTAGAATTATCATGTACGTGACTGAAATGGCTGCTTTGTTTGATAATGATCGGATGCTGCTGCTTCAGTGTTTGAGAGTTTATGGATAGCAGAATCTGTGTCACCACGGGCAAGTTGCCTATGGGACACAGAGCAGTGATAAGTAGCAGCTTCCACGCATTTATCGTTTTAGTCTGCTTTCTTGATGGAACCATAAATAGAGTACGCAGCATGTGCTGTACATGCTGGATTGCAAATCATAGTCTGTAAACAACCAGCTACCAAACTTATAGCTGTCAATTTCTTTTGCATTTGTGGCTTATGGTAGCAAGTGGGATCCCTAATGATAACCTTAGTGAGGGTCGTCTTCTCGAATTCGATTGCTGGAATCCCTGCTGAATATATGGGGTGATGAAGGATGCAAACGACATAAAATGTAATACTTTCTGGTATTCATGAGAATTCCAATAGCTCTGTGATCAACAGTATGAGAGATTTAGTTCCTGAACCACCCATAGAGTTGGTCTGTATTAATTGCTAGACCATTATAAAGGAAAGGCCAAGATAAAGCACAATGATGTCGCTTTACGGCTCTTGCGGTTTTTGGGAAGATTCCAATAAGCAGCTATAATCCCATCAATGGAGAGGCTGATGGATGTGATGCGGAACTGCAAAAATAGCAGACTATTTCGAGCACCTGCGTGGAGCATCTTGTATCCATTGTTTTTCGTTTTCGTAATTTAGATGGAACAAGACAAACCTCAAGACAACCTGCCTTGTAAGAAGGTGAAGTCATCCTTATTTCTAATAAGGCAGCACTCCTTGCAGATTGTGACATAAGTATGTTTGTATGTAGTTTCATATATGGTGATACATTCGCAGATCCTCCGTGTCTTTCATTTTTCTTGCTCCTCTTTTACTAGTACTTTTAGGTCTCTGCCCATTGAGGAAGCAGAAAACAAGCCTTAAAACAACACTCTCACTAATATCGATTTGGACAAGGGGGTCCTCTTGACATGTCATTGCTAGAACACTCACTGGATGCAGTATCAAGCCTAGAACCTTGTAATATCTCTCTGCATGTTGCTTTCTTTATGAATATTTGTTCATCTTCACAAAAGATGTTGATTGTACTGTGCTTCCACGAATGCAGCATGACATTGAAGTGGTTGACCTTGCCAAAGTGGAGGAACAGGCTGCGCAGTTGGAGAGAGATCTTATTCTGAAAGAAAGAGAAACACTTGATGTTTTAAAGGAACTGGAAACGACTAAAATGGTTGTAGAGGAGCTAAAAGTAAAGCTACAGAAGGAAGCATCTGAAGTCAATGTAGCCCTTAACTCCAATGTAGATGACAAGAATGCAAAGAATGTTGTGGATGAAAAGGAAAACATTCCAATGAGCGGTTTGGGGTTGTGTCCTTCCTCAGCTCCGGGTTTTATCTTAATGGAGTTGAAACAGGCCAAGTTCAACTTAACCAGGACTACAAATGACCTTGCAGACATTCGAGGCACTGTGGAATCGTTTAGTAAAAAAATAGAGAAGGAAAGAATTTCTCTTGAGAAGACTCGTCAGAGGCTATCTTCAAATTCCTTAAAAGTTTTATCTCTTGAGGAAGAGCTAAGCCAAACAAAAGAGAAACTACAGCAGGCCAAAGGTGCGGAAGTTGAAGGTGGTTCTGATCATTCGCTAATAATTTCGCAAGAGCTTCAACGGTTGAGTTCTGAAACTGAGCAGTTTAAGAAAATGGGAGAAGCAGCAAAAGCAGAAGTTTTAAGAGCAATGTCTGAGATTGAGCAGACGAAAACCAGGATAAAGACCGCTGAGATCAGGTTGATAGCAGCCAAAAAAATGAAGCAAGCGGCTAGGGCAACTGAAGCTGTTGCTCTTGCAGAAATAAAGGCCCTGTCAAACAGTCAAAGCATATCTGGAGCTTCTCAGCAGAAGGCTGAAGTGGTAACTCTTTCGTTTGAGGAATACTCCTCTCTGACCTCAAAAGCTCGAGAAGCAGAGGAAGCTTCCAAGCGGAGAGTATTCGATGCCATGCTTCAAGTTGATGAAGCTAACGTTTCAAAGACAGATATTAAAGAGCGTAGAGGAAGCTACAGAAGAAGTCAAGTCCAGTAAAAAGGTCTTGGAAGAGGCTCTGAACAGAGTAGAGGCTGCGAATAGGGGGAAGTTAGTGGTGGAAGAGGCTCTGCGTAAATGGCGATCTGAGCATGGTCAAAAAAGACGATCTGTTCATAACTCTACTAAGTTTAAGAATTCTTTCCCGTCTCACCATCGCAAAGATCCTCGTCTGATTGATGTAAATGGTATTCATTTGGTTAATGATGAGTCCACTCCGGTGTTGAAGCCAACTCTGTCGATAGGACAGATCCTGAGCAGGAAGCTGCTTCTAACTGAAGAATATGAGAAGGGGATGCAGGTGGAAAAACGTACCATGAGATGCAATGTTTCGTTGGGTCAAATGCTTAGTAAACCAAGTGATGAAGTAGAATCTGGCCTTAAGGGTGAGAGAGAAAGCAGTCACAAGCAAGTTCCTGCAAAGAGAAAGAAGTTGTTCAGTCGTATCTCGCTCCTCGTGACAAAGCAAAGTAAGAAGAAGAAAAAGAAACAAACCACAAGCTCACGAAGGCCGAGTTGGTAGATCAACTAGTAGATCAGTTGATATGCTTCACTAACTAACTTCTCTCTGCTAAGTTTTCTTTTTTTCTATTGTCTTTCCGATTCCCTCATCTCCCGAAATTCCTTCTTTTCTCTTTTCTGGTTTCTATTTATCTCAGGGAATGGTGATTAGGACTTAAGATTATAAATGTTTGCTAGGGTTGCTAATGTTTTCTCACTTGATGCTTTTTGCCTTGACCGGTTCCATGAAGGGATTGTTGCCATGGAAAATGCACATCAAGTAGCGCTGCTAGTGTGTATTGGTTGATGATCTTAATTATGTGAATGTCTACTATTCCAATGGTACATTGTAAGTTTGGTTTGAGCTAACTTTTCCTATCAGAGAATTTCTAATGCATTTTGTTAAATCTGCATCAAAGGTAAACAATGAGTCCTTGGAAATCTGTACATCCATTTCGGCTTAATTGCACCATTCCATTTTTTCTATTTTTTTTCCCTCATCTGTTCATCCCGATCATCATGACTTTAGTTCTATTTATGTCCTACCTTGTACCCTTTTAAAGTTAGAAGGGCTAACTTACAGAATGATCTACTTCCCCAAGCCTTCTGTTTTAGTGCAAAAATTTTGGTTGATGTCCTTGCTGTATTTTGAGATACTTGCAGCAATTTTGTATTCCAGTTGGTCGACCTGTGGCTCAATGTAAGGTACTAAGACTGTTGATGAGTTGGGAACTGTGGCATGGCATCAATGGTGGTCGCCTGCTACGTCTCTCATCTTGCCAAACACCTTGAAGCTATCGACGCGACAGAAGTTAGATGAGTATGGCATCTGGACGGCAAAGGCTCTAATTCGTCACCCCAATCTCTCCCTTTTGCCAGACTCCACGCGGGCAGTTGGGACTACAATTCTTACATCGAATCCGTAGGGAAGAGACACCGTCAATCCTAATTTGTTATGCTCGACTGTCCCGAGACACTGTCAACCGTAATTTGTTATGCTCGACCGTCCCGAGACACCATCATTTGTGATGGCCTTCGGGTGTAACACTTTGATTTTTCAAATAAGGATGCCGTGCCTTATTGGGGGGAAAAAATGATAGACCATATGCCCATAGTAAACGAAGTAGCGATTATCGGTACACGTAGAATAAGGATGCCGTGCCTTATTGGGGAAAAAAATGATAGACCATATGCCCATAGTAAACGAAGTAGCGATTATCGGTACACGTAGAATAAAATAAGTGATATTTCACTAGTCACAAAACACCTATAATGAATTAAGGGTGATTATTGGCGCACCTAGAATGAAATAAGTGTTATTTGACAAGTCATAACATATCTATAATGAAATAAGTGCAATTTGATGAGTCACATTCGATGTTAATACGATGAAATTTTATTACAAAATTTTTAAAAATAAACTTTAAATGACCCTTGAAATAGGCACGGGTTTGAGCACTAAATTACCTTTGAACGCAGAAAGATAAAAGTGGGAAGAAAAAAAAAAGTTTCAATTTTTCTGATTATATGAACCACAAGATTCTCCTACCAAACCCCAGACTTTGTACTGTTTCCGATACCCACCGACTGCGTGTAACCAAGAAAACCAAGCAATCTTGTAGTGCACCTGGTCAAACGAACATAAATGAAGTATAAATAGTACAACAATGAACATACTTATTTTTTTGGTAAATGTTAAGAATTTTGTTAACAAAATATTCCATCCATCCCATAAAATTTGATCATTTTTTTTACACGTAGATTACAGATTTAAGTGATCTATTATTTTTTTTTTATTCTACCCTTTAAAGAAAGGATGGAAAAAAACTGGTCAGGAGAGAGAAAATGAGTAGCGAAATGTTAAATGTGGAGAAAGAAATAAATAAAAAAGTACAAGAAAGTGGGACATGAGAGATAAAATAAGTTGACGGATACTTAAATGTGGAGAGAGAAATTGCACAAAAAAATATGTAAAAAAGGTGAATATAAAAGTATCTGCATAAACTTTCTTAATTTGAAAACGAAAAATGAAAAAATTCTTGTGGAACACCCAAAAAAAAAGTTTATCGAATTATGTAGGACATATGGAGCAAATTTCATGTCGACTAACTGGGATAGGTAAAGGGAGAACATCGAAATCATTACTAAAGAAATATAAACGCATATGACAATAAACAATACGATAATCACAACCTCCGTTCAACTTAGAATCTGGTCTGACGGATTCGATTAAAGAATGGAACGCTGAGAGAGAATATTGTGCTTGCAATTTTCATGTCTTCGATGGATATATATATTTAATGTCCAAAAGATACAACATCACAAAATGGTGTGAGATGAAAACTTTTTATAAATCAAACTGAATTGAATGGCTTCGAAAAGAGCAAGCAGATAAGATCCCTATTGACAAAAGTGGTAAAACTAATAGACATCCTGCTAATGTTTGCTATTCGATTGCTTCCATCATAGTACTACTACTGCTAATGTTTGTATGAGCCGTCCCCTGTCAGAAGGCCGTCCAATAATTAGGATCCCCTGCTCTCTCTCTCCCTCTCTTTTGTTTATACCTCAAATCGAAGAATGGCATATCCTCCAATCAAAGCACTAGCAACAGCTGATGATGACGTGTCAAAATATGATTGCTAGCTGAAAAACCCGTTGTTCAAAAGGAGATGCTGCATAAGAACAAAACCCACTTTCAGCAAACTTTTTTAGTTTAAATTGAGCCAACTACAATTCAACCCCTGTTTTCAAGGAACAAGCAGCTCTCTTCTTCTCTCCCCCAACCAAGCAATTCCTTAGATTTTAGCTCAAGGTATTGATCTTTGCTTCATTAGTTTGATGTAATTTGGATTTTAAGATTAGGGTTTCCTTCCTTTCACTGTATATCTCTTTCTCTCTGTCTCTTTTTCTATTGATTTTGATGTTTCTTTGTGTGTATATAATAGGTCATGTGAACACAGATAGAGATATCGGTCTTAATTTGCTATATGGGATTATGCTTTACATGTGTTGTTTCTTTTAAAAGAGACAATTCTGTATACATGTTCGTAGATTCTGCGAAACTATGTGCTTATCAGTGTCTTATTGATTCTGGTCTACTTGAAAAGATCTTTTGTTACTAACAAATTAAAAGCCTTTCTGGGGATTTTAGTTTTGCTTTTAATACGTGAGATAAAGGTTAGAGGGTTATGACAGGGGAAAAACTGAGCCTACTTGTATGTCTCTGAGGTTTAAACACCCATTTTGATTTGAAACTTGTTGACTGACTATTAACCGATTTTGAGTGAGATTAGCGTACAAGAGTTTGACTTAGATGGAAGGCCTTCTCTTAGGGGTTGTCATTACTTTCTTTGTCAACAAGCGAAGCTTAAGTAGAAGTTTAAAGGTCGATAGTTGTGGAAGGTATAATTGAGCAACACTGATTGTGGCAGGGTTTTACAGGTCCTACAAGCCTAGGAAAATGGACTAGAGTACAAAAGTTATAATGTAATATAAAGCCTGTGAGTCTGCTTTCGAGATACTAGTAGTTTGCATAGTTAGGGAGAGAGTATAAAGATTTGCAGAGGGACTTTGATATAAGAAGTTATAGGGTCGTGTAAAGCCTGTGAGTCTGCTTCTGCTTTCAATAGTATATTCCCTAGTATGGGTGCGAGTATTAAAATTTCAAGGGACGTTGATAAAAGAAGTTATAGGGTCGTATAAAGCCTGTGAGTCTGCTCATGAAAATATTTGCAAGTAATATGCTTGATGATGGTGGGCGTGTTAATCCTATTGAAAACGCCCAGTAAGGTGATTTTGGTTGGTAGATTCGTGGATGAGCTCAAGGTTAGCTAAAACCGGCACAACCAAGTTTGTAAGCACCAATTAAGCTTAGATTAAGTTCCACTTGATTCCAAGTTCAATCAAGTAGTAGCAGAGACCTATTAGTTGAAGTGGCTAGTAACAGCAATGGCGTATTTTTTATATCCAGAGTACAAGATGTTTCTATGGCTAGATGATTACCACACCAGCAAAGAGATATATATACTTGGAATACCATTGCTTTTACTGAAATAGTGTACATCAATATGACTATCTGATTGTGTTTTCACATGTAGGCTTCTATAAACACGACGTAGTGTATTAGTTTTATGTTTATCTTGATGCATTTGGTGTTCACCTATGTGCTATCTTTCATACACCAAATAATACCTTCTTTTGAATTGAGCACTTCCGTTGCAAATATGTTTCAATCCTTTAGTTCTATATTCCTCCCCATGTTTCTCCCCAGAAAAATAAATTCATGCCTTTAGCCCAATCTTTATAGTTCTTGACTAAGTTTTAATCAACTATCTGGGGGATGTAAGCTTAACTATGGACATTTATGGAAGTCGACATTAAGGGAGAAAAAGGAAATTCATTTGTCTGTTATTTGGGTTTTGTACCTTCTTAAAAGTTTAGATGCATTTGAAATGTGGAGTCTCATTTAGGATAATCCTGTGACTGCTCTGCTTTAGTAGTGAAACTTTTCAACTTTATATTGCACAACTGTGATTCTCAGCTACTTTTGCCTCGGAAGGATGATTATCTTATTAATTTTTCTTATTGGTTGTCTTCATTTTAATTTTTCTGTGGATTCACGAATGTCATCACCTTCGGCAGCATGGGTGTGAGAGTTGGTCTCTTAATTTTATTCATGTTGGGCGCTAGCTGGTCCTCTGATGCTAGAGAATTCATGACCACTAATCTTCTTACAAGTGAAACTGAGATTGCTGATGTTTCAGGTATTCTTTCAACTTATTTATGTATATTCAGCTCACCAAATACTAAAGATTTATTGCCAAATGCTTAGACTGTACACAAGTGTGCTCTACAAGTGTGATTTTAGCATTTGGCTTAATTAGATTAGTAGTTTACCTGCCCTGCAATTTAGCTACACATATTTGTCTGTAGGTCTTTAAGCACTTCATGCTTGCTTGCTCCAGCCATCTAGATGTCCTTACTTGTTTTATAGTACGAATTAGATATCCTGCTGGTATCTCTTAGAGATGCTTTCAACTGCTGGGGCCTTGTACGGTTGCTGATACATACTCATTGCCCTTTTTGTCAAGGCTTATTGTTGAGCTTCATTATAATAGCTTATAATACGCTATCAATTTGCTAAGAGGATAACAAAATTTTTCTGAAGTCATTAAGATGGAAGTCCTTTTGACCTTCCAATGTTATGTCTTCTTCCCTGCCTTCAGTATTGCAGTTAAATCACCAGGAAATTCGAGCTTCTAAACTTGGCAGGAACGAAAATGTTTGCAAGTTGTGTGAAGAATTTGCTGCTGAGGCGCTGAATTATCTTGCTGAGAACAAAACCCAAACAGAGATCATGGTTATCCTTCACAAGTCCTGCTCTAAGCTTCTTTCTTTCAAGGAGGAGGTGACTATCTACTTCTAGCAACAGATGAATTCTTTCTTGAAACCCAATGAGTACCTTAACAATTCATTTGATCGGTGCAGGGATTTTTCTACCTAAAATTACTTGGTTCTTTTGTTATTAATAACAAAACCCTGGTACCCAATGGTCTTATCACTACAAGAAAAGACACTTTTAGCACCGGAATTTTTTGTCGCTAAAAGTGGGTATTCCGTCAATAAACACTTTTAGTGACGGAGAGTCCGTCGCTAAAAGTCCGTGGGTGATAACCTTGTCACAAAAAGATTAGCGACGGAATTTGGTGGTCCGTCGGCAAAAATTTAATTTTTACTGACCGAATTAATTACTTTTAGAGAAGGAATTTTCCGTCGCTAAATGTATTTTTCTATATTTTATCTAATTTCTGAATTTTTTGAAAACAAAAATAAATGAACTTTTAACGACGGAATTACCGTCGCAAAAGTTATTAGTTTTGTAGCTAAAAATTTGTCTCTAAAAACGTTTATTAATCTGTATAAGGACTTTTAGCGACAGAATTAAAAGGCTATTTTTTATTTTTGTTATTTAATATAAAGTGAAACCTGTTTCAAAAAATTATCCCTGATCAACCAATCCAACAAAAATTTTAAACTAGGATTAATCCTTTACAAAATTTCAAGTAATACAAAAAAAATTTAAATCATACACACCACCAACTAACACTTAATACAACAAATTACATGTTCACTAAATAAAATACATCACTTTGTACAAATCCCAAAACAAAATTACAAGTCTCATTGAAACTAAAAAAATACAAATCAAGATCATTACTCCGAAACCTGCACAATATTTCTCTGTCCACGGTTGTTACTTGTTTCTCTTTGTCGATCATAACCTGAAAAGAAGCATTGTACAAATTCGTTTACGATGAACAAAATAAATAGAAGAAGACTAATGAGTATTTTTTTGGCATGATGAACAACCTGAAAAGAATTTTGGCATGATATTTACTAAACGAGCATATAATGGAAGTCCAAATCCTGGCAAGAGCTAGATGTTATGGGATACATGGATCCCAACCTATATTCAGACGCTATCCCCAAAATATAGAAGTAAAAAAATGTATGACTAGAGAAATGATGACACAATGGCAAAGGCAGGTTCAAGGCAACAATAAAACCCCAATTAACTAATCACTAATAAAAATGAAACCTTAACTTAAAGTTGACCAGAAGATTGCTTAATCCAGCTTATGCCTACGTCAAAAGTACTAATAATTCAGTTGGACAACATAAGCTCATCTGTTGGTGATGCTAAGGAGCATCATACCTTGCCAACAACAATGGCTAGCTAGGATTGTTTGTTCCTGATCTAGTGGGATTCCATCTGATTATATATATCTCATGTAAGGATTTTTTTTTAGCAACAGCCAATCCGAATATGAAGGAGTAAGATACTTGTGTAAAAATAATTATGATTTCAGCAGAGCAAATCAATAGCACCTTCTCATGACCCACTAAATCATGAACGTACGTTTCGTGCTTCCAACAATGTCAAATTACCAAAGTCTTAGTTAATAGGTGTCGACTAAGTCTTTCTATTTGACCAAATTACACAGTATTCAAGCCAAATCAGGAACTTTTTGACAAAATCAATTTCTATGAAATTAATCAAAAGCAGTAAAACGTAAAAGCCAAAACATGAAGGAGGATGAATGAAAGAGAGAACTTATAGTCGAAGGAAATACTGAGATGCCGACTCGCCGCCGCTGGCCGGTAGATCTGGACTGGAGAGAGATGCGAGAGTGGTCGCCGGTGGATCTGAATTGTTGAGTGGCTGCCGACTCGTCGCCGGCCGGTGCTGATGGTCGCATTGTCGCAGAGGCTAGAGAGAGATGCAAGAGTGGTGACAGCAGCGTGGGGGAGGCAGGGTGGGGCAGGAAGGCGTGGGAGGCTGGCGGCGAAGGTAGGCGGCGTAAGTCAGTGTGGGTGTGAGAGAGAGAGAGGGAGAGTACCGGCGGAGAGAATAACTGAAAGAAAGAACTAGGGTTTCTTGGTTTTAATACGTAGATTTTTACCGACGGACACAATCCGTCGCTAAAATCCCATTTAATTTTTTTTGAGAAAAAAAAATGAAATTTTGGAAATTTTCGAAAATAACATTTAGCAACGGACTTTTCCGTCGCTAAAAGTCCTTCGGTAAAGGTCTCGTCGCTAAAGATATTTACCGACGGAGTGTTCCGTGGGTAAAGATCTTTAGCGACGGACTTTTATAGACGAAAAAATCCGTCGCTAAAGCCACTTTTAGCGACAGATTTACATCCGTTGCTAGAAAGGCATTTTCTTGTAGTGTATCAACCTAGCCTGGAAATACCTAGATTGCTTCAGTATTTCACTCTGTATGTGTGTATATACATGTGCATTGCAAACTAGAAAGCTCCCTCGACGTGATGAAGCTCCCTCGATGTTATGAATAACAAACTTTACCGCAAGTGTGGCCTGCATCTGATTAGTGCAAGGCCGCAATGCTTAGTAAATAGGCTAATGTACAGAAGCTGGCAACAACTTGGTATACTTAAATAACAGGGATGTTTTACTTTTGCCACTTTTTCTGTTACTTGATTGACATTGATGTGCTGTTTTTTTTTTCGGCAGTGTATCACTTTGGTGGATTATTATGCGCCACTTTTCTTCTTAGAGGTTTCCTCTGTACAGCCTGGGAATTTTTGTCAAAAGGTCAACCTCTGCGAGAAAATGGTTGTCGTTGTTCAGCATCTTGGCGAGGATAGCTGTAGTTTGTGCCAATATGCCGTTGCAGAAGCATTATTAAAGTTGAAAGATCCCGACACACAGGTATTATCTTTTATCATCAGCCAATGAGTACATATTTTGTTGCAATTTTGCACCTGTCATTTTTTGGATTATGAAGCTACTTACGTAGCCATGGTTCTAGTTACATATAGTCATCAATCTAGAATAATTCACAAAGTTGAGACTGTACTCCCAACTTCTATGTATTCACTTCTGTTGTCCACTTTTCTTTTGGTTATCTTTGTAACCCTGCACCTCCTGCTCCTCTCCTCCCCCCTTTCCCCCAGCCCTCTTCCCACCAGGAGGAATCTTTGGAGCCACAATATGACGTGAAATAATTAACACAATTCGGTTGCTGTTTAGGATACTATTTAATGGTTATGTTGATCATGATATGACAGTAAAGTTCCTGCTTGGGTTTTATCATATTATGGGTGTCTCTATTCAAGTCATTTCCGTACTAGAGGCAAAAATGTTCCTTTGCTTTTGCCAGCCCACCTGAACAGTTTATATTCTTTGTCTAATTTCTGACTGAGGGTTCCTGAATGGAAAAATGACATGGTACTACCTGCTGATGTTATACAAGTACCACTTGGAATCTCAAAAAGCACGTGTATTTGGTTTAGGCCTTAAATGTCTCTCACATGACCTGCAACAATGTAATCTCTTATGACGTCTTAAAAATGTTGCCTGGTTAGTTAATTAGTTGACTTTGTTCTTGATGGCTTTTTTTCAGTTAGAAATAATTGAGCTGCTTTTGAAGGCTTGTGACGCTGTGGAGAGCTACGTTAAAAAGGTTAGAACAATCTAAAGCTTGCTTTAGAAGTCTAAAAATTCTATTCTACATCTATACGGTTGCCTCCATGCAAGTGCTCAAGTTTCAGAGATTACACAGAAATGATGAGATTCTCCAGTCAGTATATGAATGTTTTTGAGTGGAGCCTGTACACAGATATGATATACGTACAGCATAACAATAAAAACTCAACATGATTCTGTTGAGTGCCTTGTCCAAACCGCGTCCATCAGGACCATACCACTTACCACTGCCGCCATCTCATAGAGCTGACTAATGAACAAATTGGTCACAGGATTGATATCTTTTGGCTTTATTTGATTTGAACACAAAAATGAGTACTCCCGGTTCCTGTAGCTTTTAAATTACCCCTGATTTTACAAGATGATGATCATGTGAACTGCTTCACTCTCTCTCTGTCTTCGTTAGTCCTGCATCAAGTTGGGTTTATCACTGGCGGACGCTGACAGTGCATCAATTAATGTATTAGGAAGTGCTCTTATAAGGCAAACAGACACTCCACATTTTGAGTGCCGTGAAGGCATGATTCTAGCCAGTTGCTGCAGAAACGAAATCAGCGCCTGCATACTAAATTTTTTGGGGGAAAAGTCAAACTCCGCACCCTATTATGCTTGTCCAGACTTTCCGCTAAAAGTAGCATCAACAACACATTATGTTAGGATAAGCATACGAGGTTCTGGAGGCATTACCTATTTTCTGCTTTTCATACCCAACAATACTGTCAATGATGGTTATCCTAATGTTAGTTCTCTCACAATTACAACTGTTTTGGCAGTGCAAGATAATGGTTTTCGAGTATGCGCCTCTGATCCTAGCCAACGCAGAGCAGTTACTGGAAACAACTGACATATGCACCGTGCTTCATGCTTGCGATCCGTCTACAGCTAGTAGTGAACATGCCGTTGGAGAAATTCGCGAGCTTTTCAGTCAATCTTAGAAAAGGCAGTAAAGATAAACGAGATCGATACCTTCACGAGCTGTGAAATATACATCCGATTATTGCTTCCACTATGTGTGCATAATGTTAGGTTGTAAAATTAACAGTCGGAATTCTTGTAATAAATTGTTTTACTTATTCTTGAAAGAATCATTTCGTTTGATGGAGTTGATGAACCCATTTTAAGAGGAAGTATGACTGCTTAACACGGATCACTGTGCAATCATCCTAGCAGGATTCATAAATGATACCAAGAACTTGTAGTGTCGGTCTGAGATGGATCGTATATTCTTAGTGAATTTTACATCAGACGAGTAAAATCTACTATCAAATAACCAAAAGTTACAACAAAACGATCAAATGAAATGATATTAGTATGGAAATTGATAAACAATGAGCGGTTTTTACTTGACCTAGCACATAAATATTTGTTAGAAGAATGTTGTAATTTAGTATGAGTAGCAACTTTTGCTTATAAGATTTAAATAAATAAATAGAAAATCTACTATGCATTTCAAGCCACAGTGCAAAAAAAAAATCCACCAAACCTGTGTAATTTCATAGAAACTTCTTCATTGTTACGTTTAGAAATTGAAAGCCTGTACCGAACGTGGACCCTAAAATGTGGTACAAGCTCCCTCACGTTAGCAATCAAATAAATAGACCAAAGAAATTTGCGAATACTCATACAAATAAATATTACGAAATATAAACAAAGGCGTATCAACACTTCTGCGTGAAAGGGCACAAGTTGGAGCCTCATGCAATAGGAGAGGAACAATATTCGGAATAAGACCTTTTGTGTCAGGACAAAACAAAGATAAGAAAGAATAGAACTAAGTCACCCCTCGCAAGCAACTGAGTTGTACTTATAATCATTGAAAGAAGCCACTAAAATAGAGTGATATGAGCATGCATGAGGCCTTCAAAAACCTCAGAAAGGGATGATTAATACTTGTTATTCTTAGGGGTCATGATGAGTTAGGTGGAATATTTTGGAGCCGCAGACTTCCATATTGATTCTTAGGAGATAGACGCTGACACATTAAGTGGATTAGACATACCGCAAGCAATAACCTTTCACCCTTGCTCATTTGAAGTCATATATGAGAGTGACATCTCACCTAAATGAATCGTATGATTCATAAGAACCCTAAGATCACTCATTCGTTCGCAAGTGGTCAGCAGAATAGCGTGTTGTCGCACAACAAGAAGATTCTAACTATTTCACCCCAAAAAAGGTTAAAAAAATATCGTCATACAAGCACCGAAATAACTTACTTTGCATGCCACACTACAGCTTCATTTTACTAACACAAGGCATTTGAACTAAAAGCGTCGATCGTTGAGCTCGAATGAAAAAATTCAACGCTCTAGAGTTGTAGTTCCATATCTTTTCCTTAAACATATTACCTCTTAGAAAAAATTAAGAAAGAATCGTCAAACTATTTGGCCCTGAAATGATGGAATCATACCTTGGAAGAGATGGAGACGTGTATGGTAAGAAATTCAACCGACCCCGTATGCCTAGAGCTAGAGGTGTGTCCCAACCAAAGGTAGAACCTGCATCCCAAAGGAAGCTTCCCTTTAGTTAAGCGTCAATTTTCCAGTGGAATGGTCGCTACAAGACTGCCTGCTAGCTCTTGCAAGGAAGTTTGTACTGCAGCTTGTCGGTTGCCCCGTGCCAATGGCATGTTAAGTCATGTAGTTGGCCTAACTGGATGATTTTCTTGGAGTGGACATCGATGGAAGAATGTCCCGGATCAATGACAACTAGAGATTATAACCCGGGTTAATAAGGACTGCTAAATGCTAATTAAAGAAAGGAGAAGCAAGCAAAAGAGTGGACCATTTGGTACATTCCCTGGTTGCTTTTGTTTTGCTGAGAAGAAAATAAGGAAATGAAAAGTCAAATAAGGTCTCTAATCAAACGTATAGTCAGTAATGATTAGCTCTTAGCAGTATAAAAGCCAACGGCTTGCTTTTCTGTATATCTGTTCTTCCATATTCTTCTTGTTAATCCATTTTCAAGGTTCAAATTTTCCTCTTCTTAGGTAATGAATTCTTTCATGTTTAACTCTCTCCCTCTCTCTGCTCACCATTAATCTTCAAGAATTTTGTGCTTAAATGTGTTTTTTCTTGAACCTTTTCACTTTCCTGTTTGTTTTTTTGCCTGAATGCATCCTTGTTCTGTGCCAAGAAGAACAAATTACGTACTCTGTTTGGCTGCTTCATCTTAATCTGATGTCTGAACCCAATCAGTTTCACTTTCCTGTGTGATCCTCTGCTTTCCTGATGTACCTTTCCTTTGTTCCTAATTGTGGATACATATTTCTTTCTTATTACCACGAGTTGCAATGGTTTAGTAACTTTTGAAAATCTGACTCTACCATTACATGTTACGCGTGTCCGCAGAATTTCTGAATGTGGGTTTGTGCCCAAAAATCAGTATATTTTAAAATTAGGTCTTGACATCAGATTTGATCATGCTCTGTGAGAGTGAAGCAGTATGTTATGTTACTTCTTTAAATGCTCCTTCATTTTTTTATTTTTTGCATACGAGGATCCTAATAACTCTAGCACTCTCCGTGCCTTGAAATGATTTCCAGTAATTCTTCTCTAAAATTCCCTATATCCATGTATAATCTTATAGTTTGTAATATTCACGCTGTTCGATCCCATTTCAGGTGATCTTCGATCTCTTACATTAGCTGCTAAAGATATTAAAGCTCTCGCAGTATTCTGTCCTGCCTCTCCATTTGATCTGCCGAAGGTTCAAATTTTCAACTTTGTTTGGTATTCTCTAGCTCATGTTAAAACCAGGGAACGCTGGAAGATGTGGTTGCAAGCTAAGAGGTCTTTCTCTGAGGTTCGCTCAGAGCTCCATTTGAGCGGGATCCTTGGTTAGACATGATGAGATTGGATGTATAGACTATCTCCCTTCTAAATTCTTTGGTGAAATGCCCACTGTGGCAATATACTTTAGGGGACAAATTATATCATACGAAACCTCTGTGAAAATGGTTGAGCTCTTATAGAGTTGGAAATCAAGTCGTGTGCTGCCAATATCGATATTGCATATAGAGCGATGGCTAGGGAAAGTACTGTATATTTTGTGAATTGGCTTTCATGATCTGGATATGGAAAACGAGGGTGTGTTAATGCGGCGTTACAAGGCAGGGAAACTGCTAGGACAAGGAACCTTCGCCAAGGTCCACCACGCAATGAGCCTTAGAACTGGTATACATGTGGCCATTAAGATCATTGACAAAGAGAAGATTTTGAAGGTTGGGATGATAGATCAAATTAAGCGAGAGATTTCTGTAATGGGACTGGTTAGGCATCCTAACGTAGTGCAGCTACATGAGGTTATGGCTAGCAAAAGTAAGATTTACTTTGTTTTAGAATATGTCAAAGGTGGGGAGCTCTTCAACAAGGTGGCAAAAGGGAAGCTGAAGGAGGATATCGCGAGGAAATACTTTCAACAGCTGATGAGCGCGGTTGATTATTGCCATAGTAGAGGTGTTTACCACAGGGATTTGAAACCGGAGAACTTGCTGTTGGATGATAACGGGAATCTGAAGGTTTCAGACTTTGGATTGAGTGCGCTAGCTGAATCTAAGCGTCAAGATAGGTTGCTCCATACGACCTGTGGGACGCCTGCATACCTTGCTCCGGAAGTGATCAGTAGAAGAGGTTATGATGGATCCAAAGCTGACGTCTGGTCCTGTGGCGTGATCTTATATGTCCTTTTGGCTGGTTATCTCCCGTTCCACGATTCGAATCTTATGGAGATGTATAGGAAGATTAGCAAGGCAGAGTTCAAGTTTCCCAACTGGTTCCCGCCAGACATTCGCAGGCTGGTATCAAGGATATTGGATCCAAACCCAAAAACCAGGATATCCATTGCCAAAATCATGGATAACTCTTGGTTCCGGAAGGGTCTTGGCCTGAACGCAGTAAGAAGGGATATCAAAGAGAAAGATTTGGCCACTATTGACACTGATGCAGTTTTTGGTCCTCATGAGAATAGCAGTACATCAGCGGAACCAAAACAAGAATCGGCCAATCCTAGCAACTTAAATGCCTTTGAAATCATCTCCCTATCGGCAGGATTTGACCTGTCTGGTCTGTTCGAGGCAAATGACCAAAAGAAAGAAGTTTGGTTTACATCAATTCAGCCTGCCAAGACCATCGTCACGAAGTTGGAAGACATAGCTAAGCGTCTGAAGATGAAAGTCGTGAAGAAGGACAGAGGATTGTTGAAGCTGGAAGGATCCAAGGAAGGTCGAAAAGGTGTCTTGTCCATTGACACACAAATCTTTGAGGTTACTCCAACTTTTCATCTGGTTGAGGTAAAGAGGTCTGGAGGAGATACTCTGGAGTATCAGAAGATAATGAAGCAAGACATAAGGCCAGCTCTGAAAGACATTGTTTGGACTTGGCAAGGTGATCGTCCGCAACCGCAGCCGCTGCAACACGAGCAACCAGAACTGCAGCCTTCTCAAGTAGTCCAGATGCAGGTTGCCTCTCCTCAGAATCCTCAAGAAAGGAATTGCTTGTAATTTGTGTGTCATTAGCTAATTCTGAGCTGTAACACTTTTATCAGCAAGGTACTAGTTGTGGATACTCTTTCTGACTGATTTCAGGGATCCAGCGTAGCATAAATACTCTGTGAATATAACATAAACTGGAAACCTCTTTGGTTTGTATTTAACTTTAGGGAAAGATTGGCACCAAAATCTCTTCCCAATTAAGAAAAATGAACGAAGTACACCAGATACAGGCTTTGGTGGATTGCACCCTAACGGTAATGTTACCCCCACAACCTCCTCGCCATAGATTGCTATCCGGCAGCAATGTTTAACAGCTGCAGACGTTCATGATTGCCTATAAGTTTTTTTTAACTTTCCTGGCGTATCAATACACCCAGAAACATAAAAAGTAACTAATACAAACTAAAAGCAATCGAACTCTTAGAACATCAACCGCCTTTTCGCGTAGTAGATTAAGAATGGTGAGTGTTTTCCAAAATGTAGTGTCGAGTTTGGTTCATTTTCTTTGTCAAAATGATGAAAGGAATGTGAAGAGACAAAGGGGGAGGAATCTCACGTAGAAAGGAATTGGAAAAGTAAGTGGGTATATAATAAACAATTCCACTTACTTTAATACTTATTTGGTATGCTAAGATGTATGCATGTGCGCCGAATATGATACGAGAAACAATCGCACGCTCGCGCAGCGGTGGGCTGTGAGGCAAAATGTGACGCTTTGATGACGCACTTCGCATCGTCGCGAGATGCGTTTAGACACCTTTAAGTTTTCGTGACGAAAACTTAGCCGTCGGTGCAACGGGTCGGATCCGACCGTTAGCAACTGAGTGGTTACACTTGCACTGGTTCGGGTTATGCCCGAACGGTTGCACCTGTTAGGCAGCTGGGTGGTTCCAGTTCGGGCCAGACCCAACTGTTGGGAGCTGGGTAGTTACCAGCCCAGATCTGAACCGTTAATCTTAACGGTTTCTGATCCAACAGTTCAGATTTCTTGAGTGCATGATGAAAGGGTGTGACCATTGATTAGCAACCACTAGTGCTTTATAAATAGAGCACAATGGTCAGATTTTCGGACCTAGTAATTAGCCTCTACTCTCTTCATTTTTATTTCCTTTCTGCAGATCTTTTACAACAGGATCGGATCCGACCGTTAGCAGCTGAGTAGTTACACTTGCACTGGTTCGGGTTATGCCCGAACAGTTGCACCTGTTAGGCAGCTGGGTGGTTCCAGTTCAGGCCAGATCCAATTGTTGGGAGCTGGTTAGTTACCAGTCCAAATCTGGACCGTTAATCTTAGCGATTTCTGATCCAACGGTCCAGATTTATTGGGTGCATGATGAAAGGGTGTGACCGTTGATTAGCAACCACTAGTGCTTTATATATAGAGCACAATGGTCAGATTTTCGGACATAGTAATTAGCCTCTACTTTCTTCATTTTTATTTCCTTTCTGCAGATCTTTTACAACAAGAAATTTCTGCAGAATTTCTTACTTGTAAAACCCATTATCCAGAACTCCATACACATATCTGTGGGGTGAATATCGTGTGTGCAAACGCTATTCACTAAAGCGCTTCGTTGTATCTTGGAGGATATTTGCTGGCAACTCGCTGCACACCGTTTTTTTTGGTGGGGACAAATATAAACTTAAGGAGAGCGTTTTACAACGTGCCTCGAAGCCGATCCTTATTTCGGTCACAAAGTCATACTACATATTCACCAACAAGAACTTGGGCCATTAAACTATTCATGTTAGAATGATCGTAAGTTTGAGCCCCCCTTCTCAATACTAACCAAACTCTGAAGTTGCAAAACATTTGAAACTGCAAACGAACAGATTTGCACAACACAAATATGGAAAAGAGAACTCAAGATAGTAAGAGAGCTTAAGAGTGGGTCAAAGAGCTTAATTGCTCCTAGGGCTCGTGTGAGAAAAGGCTGGCTTCTCCTAGTAAGGTTTGATCACCTATTTGGTGATAACATATTGATCCCCGGCATAGCAGGTGTCTCATGTGGATTGGACATGCATTTTTATCCATATTAGAACCTATCAACGGTGGTGATTACGTTTATTTGAGTTTGCATAACCCGCTGTCATTTGTACATCCTGGGTTGTTATCTTATGAAGATGGGAGATTGCGCGGTGGCAGTTGCAATAGAGAAGTTTAAAGTGGTGGATTGTTTGGGGGAGTTCACGGCAACGGTCAGGTTCGGGGACGACTGATTTTTTGAGAACCGCCGAAGCAAAAAAGAACAGAAAAAGGGAGGGAGCTGCACCGGCTATAATGGACACAAAACGCCTCTCTAGTACCCCCAGACTGAGCGGCTCGAACATGATTAGTTGCACTAGTTTTTTGAGAAGTGGATTTTGGTAAAAGAAGACTGACCGCCCCAGAGAGGAGCACTTGTACGGAACTTGAGAAAAAAACATAAAACTTGTACCATCCACCCCGTGACGTGGACTGCCCATCGCAACTGAAAAAATTGAAAGTTTTGCGAGCGCTATTTGTGGATCAACTCCCTTTTAAGTTAATGAAATATAGTTGCCCAACGTATCTAAATTATAAATAGAAAAAAAAAAATGGGACCACAGAAGAATAATTCAATGGAATACCTGATAAATCCGCACCTGCTTTGTGTTCATTATTTCTGGACCTGGTAAGTGCTAATAAACTTTTCTTATTCAAAGAAGTTTGGAGACAGAAAAGTATCTGACAGCAAGATGTCTCATGAAATATTCACCTTCTAGTCCTGTAATCAGTAGTATTCACCTTCTAATTCCCACAAGAAGATACCAGTCAAGTCTCAAAACAGGTGAACCGCACTTGCAAACAAGAAACGGAAAGCTCAAACCGCAAAGCCCTTGGTCCAGTGTCCATAATAGCTAAATCCTATGGGATCTAAAACTAGGCCTGAGTTATCTCGCCAGGCCATAATCGAGATAACTCAGGCCAAAATCGTATCAAGCACAAACGCGATCAATGCACATGCACATCCATACGCCAAGCACAACCTATGAGGTGACTTTTCCATTAATACCATCAGTGATTATGATCATGGTAAACACTAAAAAATGCGCACAAAAACCTAAAGTTGGCTTGCATCTCTTAGAAACTACCATTCAATAGGGACCTCTGCAGCGCTCTACCACATCAATGGCCTGAATATAAGTACCACCCAGTACCAGAATCACGTCAGGCATGTACGCAGGAGGTAAAAAAGCAGCTATGAGAAATAAGGCGACTCTACAGAGATTTGTTCTTCCTCTACACGATAACCCTGCCCAGGCTTATTCAAGATGGATGCATATCGAGCGTGAGGAGAAAAAAAAAAGAAAAACTAAACGAGGAAAAACAATTGTTTGAAGTCGAACTGTTACCTGATGGACTAGCGCAAGCATGCCACGTGTATTTCTATCATGCTTATGTAAGTAAACCTTCCATATAAAGAAGAGGGCGTTACAACGCATCAGTATTCTAAACTCTCCTCCAAAAGAGGCTGTTTCCCTCTTCAGAACAGGTATTTAAGTCCCTCATACTATGTCACTTATCCTTTTATCTATCTTTTAGCTTTTCAATCATATGACCAAAGTGACTGTACATTTGGGTTGGAATATAGTCCACCAACAGGGGGCCTTATCCCTGATGAGTTCCCATTGCCTTCGCCTGAACCCTGCACATTCCACTCCTTCCTGCCAGAAAAGCAAAAGCCATATGAGCATCGCATACATGATACATATAAAGGATTGAAGAACAATATACAGAGAAAAAACAAGCTTCAGAACTACTAAATCTGCAACAAGTTGAACAAAAAACGAGGGCACAGTTCTTATCATAAAATGTATGACAAGTGGACTAGCTAAAAGCCATTACGACAAGGGTAATTTTCGGAGATTGTGGTTATCGATATGGAACAAAAATATAAACCACAACACAAACGGACACCTCTAAAACGTGTCTTTTCACAATTTTAGAAATAAGAAAAATTTTTGTCGTATTTCAAAAGCAAAGACCAAGTTATGAGAACTTATGTAAGCTATTCAAGTATCTTTCTTTTCTCAACAATATGAAATTGTTTCTTAAAGGAGGCCCTCGCCCAGTAAAGATGTCCTACAGAATCCTAATTTCTAAGAAGGTACTCCATCAAGTATGTACGTTTCATAATCTCAATATAGGAAACTTAGGGTAGGTTGCTTTTATTCTCCCATTTAAACTAAACTTCAATATCTGGAAGAGTTTCTTACTAAATATTTAAGCTTTAAACTTGTATAACCTTATAGTGGGTAGGATTGTTTCAAATAATGGATACAAGTATTTATGACATAATAATATAAACAAAGATCAACTCTCTCTCATCAAGAAAAGTTATACAGGACAGACAACTTTGGAAAAGATGCATTTAGTTGATCTCTTTTAATTATGGCATCCATAATAATTGGTTCATTCATCGGTTCAATACATCTTCATTTATTTGAACTTGTCATCAATACACACGCTTATGTGCATGCATATCAAGTTAGAATGGCTGATCTACTCTTTCTTCCATCATGGCAAACCTAGAACTGGCTACATATATGTCAACAATTCTCACGAATGCAACAAAGCTCATTGGTAGGAAAATGTCAAAAACTGTTTAATGAGCCAACACAATGTGAGCTTCCCTCATCTTGAGCCCAAAACCAAGCCAAACCACAGCAAATCCGCTATTAGCACTGTATAATTGTCAAGGAGTGCCCTAGCAGCAGCCCTAACCAACAACTTACAAAGCCTCGAATATAGAACCAAGTTGCCATGGGGACAAGGGTATGGATATCCCAGCAATTAATCAGGATATCCAAAACCTGATAATATCCCACTGATTTCGTCAATTTGAGCAATTGCCATACCCTTCTGGTCAAATATCTCATTTGTTCATAATCCATCTCATGCATCCAGCTTTTGGTCAAATCTATCTGAAGGAAATAGTGAGAGTTTCCAACGTAACTGCTCTAAAGCATCTACTATCCTTAAATTCACGCGCACAGTAATGGATAATAATTTAGGATACTGTTTCCAGTGCAGAAGGCTGTAGCATTAGTGTTTGAGAAGGTCTCAATAGGCAACCTCAGGCCCTCAGCCCATTTCTGGAGGCTAGAGAAACTGATTCACGATACTGAACGTACAAGTATAATGCTTTGCAAATTAGCACTCTCCAATGCAACGGTATGAAGCTCCCTTCAAGTTTTCCTTTGTAGTTAAATTAAGGACTTGAAGTCCACCTTCAGCCAATTGAGCACCACCTTTAGTATTAGCTACACTTTATGAAGGCAAATTGGATTTTTAGCGACAAAAGCCCAAAACTCTCAACTTGTTGCTGTTCCATCTCGCAAGGCCATATTTGGCCCTCAAACCCAGGCCTTTGGACTATCTAAATGCACCATCAAGACTTACTTAATTGGCATTGCTAGGGCCCACACTTTTCGCACTTCTTTATACTTAGAATTAATTGAAAGCATTGATGTCAATCTTGCCTGATACTGCGACAGATGTAATAGTAGTATATTATCTTTCGTGAAATATATGTATGTGCGTGTGTGCTTCTGTATTTTTGTATGTATTTGATTTTGTATGTATGTATGTGTATGCCTTTGTACGTATGTATATATGTATATTTACAGGAAATGACATATGGTCCTGAAAATAATAATCAGATCCAACTGCTACTTTTCTGCCTTAGATAAGCTGTGGAAAGTTGAAAATCCTACAGAGTTCCGGTTGAGCAAATTACTTTAAGTAGCTGCTTTAGATTCAGCCTCTCTAGTATCTTTATGCTTACTCTAGTTTTTATCCAAGCATGTACAAACTTTGTTTCTGACGACGAAAGATACTTATTTTTGTGCTTATTCACTGTTCATATGATGTGTGCTTTTTCCCCTTTTGGTCAAAAGGAAACAGGTAAGGGACTACCAGTACCCAAACACGTCTTTCATTAAAGATCATATGAACCATCTTCTATTGGGGTCATGCCCATGGTCCTAGGCGGATTGCCTTGGCTTTTTACTTCACTCATTTAAATATCCACACCTTGAGCCTCGGACCAAAATATTCCCTAAAGCAGGCAGCACCTTTTCTTGCCCCTTTAGTCATCAAGCCCATCACTCGCTTAACCTTCACCCTTCACAATCAGCCTCTAATCTCTCTCCCTCTCGCTCATCCTGCGTCATTTGACAACTCGCGGTTGCTGGATAAAATCTGCACGTTATATATATATATATATATTAAGTTGACGAAATCTGCACGTTTGACGTAAGATTCATAGAATTTGGCGGAATCTGGCTCATGAACAAGAGATAGTCCAATCCAAGGGTTGGGCCAACTGTCTATCCCAGGTGCCATCTTGTACTTCATACCATTGAACTTGGCAACCAAAGCAACCTAAAGCCACTACTAGTGAGCGTCACAGGGGGCATCATTAGAGTTGGGCCAACTCCGCCTATGTACTTCAAAATTCACACTTAGATGTGACCATCAAATGTTTTTTGCTAAATGAAAAAAAATGAAATGCAATTGTGTTTTTCAGGCTTGTTGGAACCAAGACACATCAAATAGACCAGGAAAAAAGGACACGCAAAATATGCATCTTGCTGTTGTTCATGTGGGATTTCTTATAGTGACATCCCAAAGAAGTCGGGATCCCTAGTTCAGAGGCAATAACGCCAATGACAATCTGCCTCCTTCCACTAAAAGTGGCTTGAGGAAGCACTTTTCCCCTGACCAAGCCAAATCTATAGTATCTGAGTGCAAAAGATCATGAAACAGGACGTACTAAAGAAAATGGAATGGATGATGAGTAAGTTAGAAGAAAAAGGTCCAAGGGAAGAGAGAGAAATTTTTTTTCCAGGAAATAAAATGTGCAGGAAATGAAACGAAGGACACAAGTGAGTAAGAAAAGATAGGGCATCCTAAGGTCATAAGAGTGCTTTCTCACTTCATGGCCAATATATATTACTAAGTACATTTGTGGCTATAACATTTCCAGTTCTACAGCATAACTCACCACTGTGTCAGAATAGGGCCTGTATTGCTGGCTATTAGAACCTTGAATTTAGAAAATGGGGGAAATAAAATTAGCCCGTCACAGTGTAAGGTATTAATTTCAACAATCAAGACAAAAAGGATACAAACCATTGCTACCACTTCATTTACTCGAATAATCAATCTTCCTTCCCACCAGTCTCTGAACAACCACTACTTTGTAAGGAAATCTGAACCACCACTGCTTGCCGCCGTCCTCACTGCTCACACCACTGCTTTCCACCAGATATGTTTCTGTTCTCAAAAACACTGGAGAAATGGCAGATCGGCATCTCTGCCAAAATACCAAATTTCTTCTCTTTCATTTTCTTTGTTTCGATAAGTGCGACTTGTTAAAAAAATTAACCACCCCACAATGCTCAACGCCTGGCAAAAGGGTATCTACATTCTGGACACATGCAGATGGTATTTATTCCACGCACTTTATACACATCATCGTCAAGCATCTCTCTACGAAAATAATGAGTTCCAGAAAAAGTCAACATTAGTTCTTTACCATTCACGGATAAATAAGGAATTATAACCTAGGTTCCATCTGGCCTAGTTTTATATAGTTGGTGGGGGTGGGGAATAAATTTGTGTTTTTTGGTGTGTGTGTTTTGGGGGGGGTGTTGTCGCTACAATAACTACCAAACAATATCAACCACCCAAAACATCGGAAGGACACTAACTGCGTTCTTATGTACGAGTGGGTGAACGTTAAGTCAAAAGTATGACAATATTCATCTTAGAAGTCCTTCCTTTCCACATTCATTTTTCTCTTTTTCTATATTTTTGTCTAGCAATGAAATTTAAACAGGCTATTTTATTTGACTAATATTAATTACATTACTTGTCAAACTAAAAAACTGCAAATTTAGCCAGAAAGTCGAACGCTGGTCAAAAAGTAAGCAGGAACTTAGCAAGGTACATCTAAACCTCTATAATAAATCGACAAAGGAGGACTTTCTTTAAACTATTAAAAGTTACATAAGGAATCAGTAGTATACGAATTAAAAACAACTTTCTATACTACAAATTTACCGAAAAAACGTATGTTTCGGCACCTTACAACTATGCCGAGCTGTCAGGGACATTTGCTGGAACATACGAAAAAGAGTCGGCTTTATTTCGTAAGAGACTAAGGTAATATACATTTCTTGGCTAAAGTTTTACATCAGTAACACAAGGTAGTGGTGGATTCTAGTCAAAGAATGGAATAGCAGCATGAAGTAAGCCCAGCAAGGGGAATAAAAAGGTTACATAAAAATATGGAGCATGGAAAGGTGAGAAGGATATTATTGCATTTCACGAGAAAAAGAATCTTCAGTTTCACAACTTGCCTTTTTGTGTGTAAGCTAAAGTGTACAAGTATCTAAGTTAACCTCTAAGTCTAACAATATAACATAAGAAGCTACCTGTATTTCTTCAAGTACACATGTTAAGGACATGTCACTTTAAAAAAAATTAAAAAAAAAAAAAGATTGAGTTGCTGTGCTTACTTGGGCCAACCATTGGCTGGTAACATATCAAATGGATGATTACTCGCAGACACACTGGGGCTTCCATAGATCATTTCATTCTGAGGAGTTCCCTCCTGAGGTTTCAGAGAGAAATGGTTTTCGCCACCTGGCATAGACCCGAAAAATTTTTTTTGTAACCATGGATCATCAGCAGCACCAGGCACAGATGTACTATATGTCCCACCATTCTGAACATTGCCAAGAAAAACACTCTGGGGAGAATGAGTGGCAGAAGGGACGTGATCATCATTTTTAAAAAGCGACGCCATGGTTTTATGAGGTCCAGGATGATCAATATCTTCCTTGTTCAATCTGTTCAATTCTGAAGGTAAAAGCCAGCTCGGAGTGCCACCTATCAAACCTAAGCCATCCTGGCCAAGAGGAGAAGAATTCCACATCTGCCACGTACCCTTCTCATTTGCATTGCTTGAATCATCCATAGGCAAATTGCGCATATCCTGAGCCTTTGGGGTACCAGACAAAAGGAAAGAATTAGCATGCCTCTCATCAGATACTCTTATTCGAGACATTGGAGACTCGATTGGCGATGGCCGGCTGACTTCAGAAGATGCTGACATGTTCTTTAAAGGGCGAGGCTTTTCCAATCCCATGTTTGTTACAAACCCATGGTCCAACTGAAAATGGTCAAGCGACTCTGAAACTGGGCCAAGCAAGGATACTGGGTAAGGGATATAACACGGGTCCTCAAAAATATCCGACTCTTCTGGTAAAAATTCAGAAGGCGCTTCTCCAATTCGAGGAAACATAGATTCAGATGACAATGGAACACCTGTACTACTGCTAATTGATCCATAGGGGAAAGCAGATAAAGTAAATGGCGATGGTAAACCAAAATTTATAGGGTTTTCATATGATTGTGTCAATGGTGCACAACCAGAAAAAGGAGGGCTTTGAACTTCTACTTGGGACTTTCCAATTGGTCTACTTATGACATTTTGGGAAGGAACAGGTGATGAGCGAGTGAATAGTTGCTGCCATGATTTCTTAGGGGCTGCATAAGGTTGTGGTTCAATAAGTGCCTGCAGTAAAACATGCATGTTAATTATAAAGACGGACATCTATCATTCTGGAAATAAAGAAAGACGAAATTAAATGACACTATCAAAAGCTGAGGGATCACCGCCACGTGTGAGCATGTAAATCGAGCAACCTACTTGATTCGGAAATAGTGTTCAGTCTAGAAACTTTAGCTTAATGAAAATGCTTACATATTCATGACTAATACATAAGCTAGCAATAGAAACCATGGAAGGAAAGCAAATTATAGGAGAATGATGGACATATTTTTAAACACTTTCCAAAATTGTTTAACAGTCAATTAAACATTTATGAGCCCCGCTTCAAAAACCAATCAAAGTGGACAAGTTGCAGTACAAAGGAATCTAACATAAAGAAAGACGACTTACAGGACGATTGATGGTCTTATCCTCCACAATGACATTTGATTTTCCCGATACACGCTCAGGCTGCAGTAAATCTCTCCTATTGGCAGAAACTTGGACAAAATCATTAGACTTGTGTTCTCTTGAAACAGTAGCAGAAGTATTAGCATCCTTCCCAAAGAATCTACCTCCAGTAAATGCTCTAGAAGACGACAAAAAGGAACCACGCATGCGATCTAAGTATCTAGTTCCAGCATTTCCCCGGTTTTGGTTGTTTGCAGCACCTTTAAACCCGTGCCCTGTATCGGTGCTATTGGGCCCAGTTCTGTGATGTTCCCGGCGATCAGTCTCACTCTTCCTGCTCCGCTCACTTTCCTTTCCTGCTCTCCTTTCCACTTCTTCCACATCAGAGTTGCTTTTACTAGAACCCCTGTCCTTTTCCTTCTTTCTTTCTTGACGCTTCTTTTCTGCTTCCTTTTTACTATCTTTTTCTCTAACAGAAGTGGACCCTTTGCCACGATCTCTCTCAGCCTCGATCTTCTCATCCCTTAATTTCCTACGTTCCTCCACCAATCTTGCAACCTCCTCCCTCTGCTTTCTCTCCTCTTCCTCCAATTGCTCCTTCTCTAACCTAGCCTGTCTCTTCTCTTCTGCTTTTCTGCGAGCTTTTTCTCCTTTGCTCTCCAGACAATTTTCCCCATTCTCACCTCTCTTGGACATCACCCCTCTATGCATCGCATCCCCTGAGTCATCATCTACTGACGAACTAACCCTAAAAATCCTTCTCCAAAGCCACACGATAGTCATGAAAAAGGCTGACAATGCCTTGTAAACAAAACTAAGAAAACGGAAATACGATTTCTCCGCAAAACAATGCTCGTCACTCCCAAAAAGCCCCTCGGCGTTCTTCTGCCAATATCCAGGCTTCCCAGCAACCCAGTTACCGTTCTCTAACCAATCTTGACCGCACATCCAGCCATTGTCAGACCAGGCCTTCCCATTGAAAATCTTCCCACCTTTGCCAACTAAATCCTTCAAAATCCCAGAGTTCGAGAGACCCAGTCCCGGCGATAAAGGCAAGTCTAGAACAGGCCGCTTCGATATATGCCCGCAGTACGAACACATAAAACGTCCCCCACCTGGATTCTGGTCCCGATAAGGAGTCAAACAGTTCCTGCACCTCCTCGTCGCAGTCTTCCGGAGCTTCTGCATCTCAATTGCCTCGGACCTCTTCCTCTCCCTGAGCCGTACATTCCTCCTCACCCGCCACGCTGACAGCTGCGGCATCAGAATCTCGTACCAGAACAGGGTCACCAGGAGTACGAACACGCACGCCAGCCTAGGCGACGTGATTTCGAACCGAAACGCGGGCGGCAGAAGCTGAGACAGCGCCCATAGCACAATCAGCGGTATCACCAGCCACGGCAGCATGGTAGCAACCCGTCGAGACCACTTTGTAATCACGCACAGTATACACATTATCCTCTACCCGTTACCTATCTTCCCAACACCAATGTTCAACCAATGAAATCCAAACCCTGATTAAAAACGATAGTCAACCAATCACAGCTCTCCAATCTCAAACAACGCTGTACAAGTCGAAAACCCTAACCCCAGCAAGGCGATTTCCGTAGTGTGACCTAATTTGAAACAAAATACGCGGAGGTTAATCAGGGAAATGACGTCATGTCCGCAAGAACCGGTCAATTAGGGTTGTAAAGCGGTGGAGTTTTGGCAGCTATGAAACCAAGTAAAACAAGAAACGAATAACAACAACAGCAATCAATCCAAGAGGTAACAAGGAACTTACAGATTGGGAGTCCATTAACCGGGATATTGCCCGCGACGGCAGAGGCGACGGCGGTGGCGGTGGTGGCGGTAATGGTGACTGCTCGGCGACGGTGGTCGTTGGTGTGATGATTGATGAGAGAGAAAAAGATAAGAGAGAGAAACATCAAAAAGAAAATCTGAATATTAGAGGACTGTGCATTATGTAGCCATCTTTGAACCGGAGGGTCGAGTTCTAGACCGGGTTCAAGGGTCAAACCGACTTAATTTGAAGCCTTCTGCTGTTGGAAGGCATGCATCGTATGTGGTT